>PVJO010021235.1:0-30361 GCA_004026905.1 Hystrix cristata | reverse complement strand
GGTCCAAACAACCCACGTGACTCACTCTGAACTAAGGTAATGGCTTTGTGTCGCAGGTCACACAGGCAAGGATGATATGAGCAGAACTGGGAAATATAAGCCAGAACTGGGGAGGGACAGCAAATGTTTTACACAATAGTATAACTTGTAATAGTGACAAGTGTAATAAAGAGGAAAACAATTCAATGTTTTTGAAATTTTTCTTCTATGTTCTCATTAGCTCTCTTATTGTTCTGTGAAACAATATGTAACTTTTTGGATATGACTATTTATCTTCTTTTCCCAAGTCCAGTTTTCAAAGATCTACCCATCTCTCAGGATTTTAATTAAAATCTCACGTTTCCTTTAAGGTTTCTTGATATAGACAATTTATATTTGACTCATCAGTTATTTGAACTAATAATATTAATTTCTGTTGTTGTTTTTGGTGGGTGCTGGGGATCCAACTCAGGGCCTTGTGCTTGCAAAGCAAGCACTCTAACCACTGAGCTAAATCTCCAGCCCCTCTATTGTCTAACTATTTAGTGAGGTACCGTGTGAGTACCTAATTCAGAGAAGTAAGATTGAATTTATTTCAAGAAATGCAGGTGCTATTCCACAGCCACCAAATCACCTTCATATCACAACTCTGGTTATTCTTAAAATTTGAGTGATGAGCAAGAAATAGGAGCTACAGTTCCAGGAAAAATAACATTTATTTGAAAGACGAGATTAAGGACATTACCTAATATTTTAACATTTGTATTAGTAATTGCTATTAAAGAGTCTAAAATGACAATCACAATCTTATAAGGACAAGCCACGTAAATAAAAGTCATTTAGAGTTTACACAGCGTGACCAACTAACTCTTAACATTGGATTAGACTTTCTGGTACAATACATTAAGAATCTTGGTCATATTATTAAGCACATAAAAATAGATGTGTTTGCTTTCAGGAAATAAACTTGACATTTTGGAGTTACAGTGAAAGGCGAAAATGGGGACTAGATGGATGAGAGATAAAGCATGTAGAAAATCAATCAAGAGGAAAGTTCCTTGACATCTGTCAGAAAAGAAATTTCAAAGAAGTGAAAAGCTAAAGCAAGGTAGTAAAGGACATAAGCTCAGTTTAACAACTTTAAATTTGAAAATAAGTGATAAATTGTTTGAAGTACTGTGGTAAAGTACTGTGGTGGAGTTTCTGTTCTGCAGCCGTTCTTTCTTATTTTATAAGAAGTATGTGACTTTCCTTTGGGAAATTGGAAGTTCGCGAATAACGGTTCACATTGTTTGGGGCATCAATTCATATAATTCAGTTTCTTCAACTGGCCTGTACAATCAAAGGAGCCCCTCGCCTGAGCAGAGCTGTGGGATACGGGGTAGATAGAAAGTCAGTTTAATGACACTATGCTCTTTAAATTTTTTGGAATGATTCAAAAACTGAATTCTCTTCTTCCCAGAAATGTTAACTTGAACTCTGAATATGCTAGTGATCATCACTGGCACTATCATTGGAACTACAAAAAATTTTTGAAAATGACTGTATTGTTTAGTCTTGGATTTAGCTGTATACAAAGCATAGGAGATTACTGTTCTCTCATACAAAATGTTTCTGTAGTTTTAGAAGCAGGCAATCCAGGCCTCTTATGCAGGCATGAAGAAGGACATACACCAGTGTAGAAAAGGGGCTCTTCCCATATGAAATTTTCCACTTTCATATCAGAGAAGACCCCACACATTTTCACTTAGGTATCGGTGGCCAGAACCTTGAGTTATGACCACATATCTAGATGCAAAGAATATTATAAAATATGCTCCTTTCTTCCAAGCTGACGTGTATCCAGTAAAAGGTAAAGTTTTATTTAATGAGGAGAAAAAAATAATCTTAGAGAAGTCGAGTGGTCCTGTAACAATTCCATCTCTTGGGTCCCTAGTTTACACACTCCCTCATTGAACAATTTTTCCAAAGTTCCTTCTGCCTTGCAACCCTCACACTTGTGTTCCTCTCTCAGAAAATTTCCATCGCTTATGCGTCTGCTCCATGTGAGACAAAGAAAGGAATGGAGCATATCGCTGAGAAGGGAACGGAACCCTGGCTTTCTGTATGTCAGTCTTTGTTTCCAACCCAGTTCAGGATGAAAGAAACACAGAGGCTGTTTATAAAATCGCTGATGTTGAGCTACACTGCTCCTTGACACGGCGACTAAAAGGTAAACTGAATAGGCATCATTTTTATTTATTTAAATCATGTTTTCAATCTTAAGAAAGGTAGCTGCTTCCCTGCAAAGAAAGGTTATAAAAGGTTTCCAGCGCCTCCTTCAATAATACATTTAAATACTCTCTTCTCTTTTTGACCTTGATTTTTCAATTCTAAGGATGCATTAGCTATGCACACAATGGTTTTTTTTCACCCTTTTGTAGTTAATGGTTTTGCTTCAAGAAGAAATACTGGCAGAGCTGTTCTAAAAGCATGTTATGTCTAAATCAAAAGCTTTCTCATTTATTTTTATAAATCATTGATTTTATTAATTTCATTCATACATGAAATATATATTGAGACCAACAATGAGTTCTATCCTGGGCCGACTCCTGCAAACACTCATATCCACACAGGTCATACTGCAGCTCTATCTGGGGTGCTATTGTGATGTAAGAGAAGAAGCATAAATAAGGAAATCCACTAAGAGAGACATAAATTTTTACATATTGTGATCGTTGTATACAACAAGAGTTCTACAAAAGAGAACAGCAGTGTGTAAGCATAGGATTTGCACTGCTCTTTGCCACCGAAGAATAACATTTGAGTCGTGTGCTGAAAAGCAGACAGGAAGAATTAGCTAGGTGAGTAATACAATGGAAGTGTTGCAGGTGAGGAAATGTAAGTGTCCAAATGCATGTCGGCAATGGAAATAGAGTGGGAAACACATTCCGTCCACAAACATGTATTGTATAACTGCTCTAGGTACATAATACAGCTAGAGCGTAAGATTTTGATTTGGATGATCTGTAAATGGGGAAGAAAGTGCCTTTATATGAGTACAGTGTAGCCAAGTCCATCACTCATATAAGTATTTCGGTGTTTTATTAAGCAGAAATAAAGAATCATCATCTAATTTTTAGACAAAGCATGAAAGATGCTTAGAGAGGAGCAGTCTCCTGAGCTGTGGACTGTGGATCTTCCAATATGTGAGCACACCCTTTCTGCCTTGTTATTTTCTGTCGGATCTATCGGAGTTTATTAAACATCTATAATAAGCAGACCTTTGTGTTATTAGCTGAAGAGAAACCAGAGGCCTCAAAAGCAGTCATTTCAAAATTAGGAATGCTAGCCTGAGAGACCGTCTAGTAGAATAAGTTAAGAACTTTTATTTCCTCTGTTTACTTACTTTTTCTTAGAAAATAGAGTAAAACAAAATATGAAGTCCAATATAGAAAATAAAGCAAATCCAATAACTAACTTCGATTGAAATTCCAGTTTTAGTCACTGTCCTCACTCTATGAGAAAACGGGTAGTTTTGTCCTCTACCAGGGTTGCTATTTGGATTATAGAAAATCATGTCATCTTTATGAATTTGTCTTTTAGCATTTGCTTTGTATTAACTGATATTTTAATTTTACATTTAAAATATAACTTCTGCCAGTTTACGAGGTCTTTACATGAAAAGCACATTTATTTTATAATATGGCCTTAGGTGGGCAGAACAATTCTAGGGAAAAAAAAAAACACACACACATACACACACACACACACACACACACACACACACACACACACACAGAGCCAAAGCATCAGGAGTACATAAAAAAGTTATTGAAAATAGAGTTTTTTCAGAAACGTATAAAGAAGAAGTGCTTTTGAAGTCTAGTGATTAATTCTAAAGTTCTTATTAAATAATCAGTTTAGTGAGGCAGTGATAAAATATCAAAGAGAACTATCTCATAAATCTCATAAGCAGTTAAATTAGCCTAAACTAAAGCAGCATATTTATGTACATTCACATGCCATGGTAATGAGTGTATGTTAGGGGGTAAATAACCAAAGAAAAAGAAATTTCAGTCAAACTAATGATTGTTGTAAGAATGATTATTTTTTAACTCATGGTTGGGTTTATTTGAATTTCATTTGTTAGTCATTACAGGTTTGAGCTAGTTTTTTTCTTAAGGGGAGTGAAGAGAATCCACTTTCCTGGTTTTTCTTGAGGAGAAACAAAACAGAATTCCAATACGGGTTCTGTTCTGACACTCTAAAAATCAAATAGACAAATTACAAAGCATGCAAAACTTAAGTGTCAGAGAGTCAAATTCAATTTTAAAGACACCTAGTACAATTAGGAGAATAAATCTAGCAACTCGGGCCTCCATTTAGACACATAAAACTATTATTCTTACATTGTGTTTAATTTTTAGGTTGTCCTTGATACCAAAAGTAGGCTAAGAAGAGCATTTTTTTGACAATCTTTAAAGCTTTTGTAGCTGTCTTGTAGAAGACACTATTAAGAACAATGAATGCCAGATGGAAAGTTTATTGGTTCATCATGCATGTTGAAAACGTTTGCTTTTAAAGGGGGCCACTGAAAGAAAAGCAAAGTGACAATTGCTACTCATCGCATTTCAAGAGGTATGTTAAAAATATATCAAACATTCAAAACATTTTCACTTCAAAACTTTAGAAAACAATGTCCACCCTGAATTCCATGTAAATTTAAACATCAAACTACCAAACAGAGTACTGCAATGTTATCAACGAGCTATTTTCCAAAAGGCTATTTTTAATATTTCAAAGAAAGCGGCACTGCAAAGTTCAGAAAATGTTATTTTTAAGATGTCAAATCCTGGTTGGTGTGAAATGTAAGAAGTCTCTTCAAAAGTGAAGATCTGGGTGTGTAAATAAATTGATCAGTCAAAATTCTTGGGGCTGGGGATTTAGCTCGGTGGTAGAGTGCTTGCCTAGCAAGTGCAAGGTCCTGAGTTCGAGCCCCAGGAGCGCCGCCCCCCACTGAAATTCTGTTAGTTGCGAAAGACTGAACGTCAAATTCGAAATGGCATTAGCAAAAAAAACGAAAGTACTGGATCATGTTACTTAAAAGGCAGTTTTATGATTAATCATGGAGTATAACAATTTCTTGTGTGTGGTATGTAATTTGAATAATAAATTAGCTGGATTTGGGCAAAGATACAGGAGATCATTGTCAGACCCCATTTCTCTAGTCCGCCTCTATTTCCCGTTATTTCTGGACATGGTCTGCAGTAAAGCATAAGATGATAAAGCGTACTTCCTGCTCCTACCTTTGTCAAATACAAGGCACTCAGGGAATGTGACTTGTGTCCTGCATCAGGCACAGCTCATCATAGATGCTATTACTGTGGTCGAGGAGAGACTTGATCTGAGTCCCCATTGTGTGAGCAGTACTGTAGCTGTTAGCAAAGCCCCACTGAGAATATATATTTTGGGACTGGGGAATAAAAGAACACACACACACAGATGTGCACAAAGACTAATAAGAATAAAGTAGGCGCAACATAAATAAAATGTAAATATATATTCATTATTTATTATCAGCATTCTGGGGTGATTTGCTACTCTAAAGCTATGATATGTAAATGTATTTAATAGAAGAGTGGTAGTATCGCAACCGTGATAATGCTATTCAATTATCATTATGATTTTCTTATTATTTCAAGTGTCAAAAACAACAAAATACTAAATACAATTGCAATATATGTATTTAAAACATTGATTCCTGTTGGGTATGTAAAAACATATTAATGAAATGAACAGGTCTGTTTATTTAAATACCTCAGGTTTTCTTGAGATATGAAAATTTTCTTTCTGAATTGACTAGAAAAAATTCTCTTTGCCTCTCACTTTCACTTTCTGAGCAAGCTAATCTGCTTTCATGTATAATTAAAACCTAAATTTATACTGTGCTGCTATCCTTGTGAAAAATGCTAACTTTAACTTACTCTAACAGATTAAGAATTGTTCTTAAAACTGTTGGAACAGTTTAGAAAAAGATAAAGATGAGGGGGGAAAGAGGGAAGTTAGGAACAATCAGTGGAAGGGAAGGAGGAAGAGAAAGAGAAAGAGTAAGCAAGAAATGGAGGAAAAAGGAAAGAACAGAAGAAAAACGAAAAAAAAAATCATTCTTACTACAATTGGTTAAATCAGTGTTTATTTGTTGTGGGCATATCTTAATCAGATTATTAATCTAATTATTTTATTTTTAGTTTCTTAGAATTTTTTCAAATGGTTCTGTTAAATAAGGAGGTTTTACTGAAAAGACGATTCTGCTGAAAAACAAAACAATCAAAAAGGATTTCTTGCTGACTTTCAGCCATTTTTTCCACTTAAGTGAAGACACATAGCACAGTTTATCATCAAACAACTGAAGTGCACAATTGTCCAAATAGTCCTGCGTGTGAGCTACAGAGGTTGGCCACGGGATGGTGTTATCCGGTCATGTTTTATGTTTTGTATCTCCTGTTCACTGTTTAGTTCATTTCATTTCTGTCCCTCCCTAAGACTGAAAAAAAAAAAGTGTGTTTGGAGAATTAAACTGTTTCAATGCATTATAATTTCATATTTAAAAGATCATCCTTACGGCATACAAATCTATCTTGGAAATTTTAAATAAAAGAAGTGGGGGAAATTTGCTTTAGATTTGTACAGATGTGCTTAAGCAAAAGTGGCTCAAAATTGTGCTTCAAAAACTCTGAATTTTCTTCACCCCACGACATATTCCAATGTCACATCAAATTATATACCTTATTTTTTTAAGTCAATAATGGTATCTTACATATAATGTGTGAAAATACGAAGACAGAGCTACAAATATTTTTATAATTATTTCTCCACTGATTGATTTTGGTCACTTAAAATTTAAGTAAGGTCTTTCCATGAGATTTAGCTTCTCTTTAATTCATTTACATGGAAATTATTTCCAAAAGTGGCTTTATAAAGGTCATTGTTATCATCATGAAAAATTAAAACAAATATTGGAGCATTTTAGCAAAAAAGTTTTTATTTAAAGTTGTGTAAAAGTTCCAATGACTTTCTTCATGTTTCCCGAATGAAACAAAACATAATAACACTTTGTATCTTTGTTCAAAATAAAAAGAAATATTTTTTTACTCATAACACTTAAAAGAGGGTGGAATTTGGGTAACATTAAAATGTTGATGGCCAGGAGTGGTGGTGAATACCTGCGGTCCCAAGATTCCGGGGAGGAGCGCGGAGGGTCACCTGGAGTCAGAGGCCATCCGGCCTACGGTGAATTCACGGCCAGCTTGGACTACACAGTGAGACCCTGTCTCAAGCCCATCTCTACAAAAAGATATAAAACGTTACACAACAATGGACTTCTATTACTTTGAGTTTGCTAAAGGAACCGAATTAATATAAAATATAAGAATAATTACACAGGGATTTATTAGGTAGGCTTCAGGATCAGGAAGGGAAGAGTCCTAACGGCTGCCTGCACACTGGACAGCCAGACCCTCCAGTAGCAGCGGAAGGTTGTAGGACCAGAAGTTCCCCGCAGAGTCACTAGGCTGAAGCGTGCACTAGAAGACTAAAGATGCTGGAGAACAACGTCCAGAGGCAATGTGAAAACTGAGCTCCTCCAAAGAAAACAGTATCATTTCCTTCTCTTTTCTCTTTTTATTCTGTCCAAGCCACATGCCTGTTGGTTAGTGGCACCTACGTCCGGAGTGGATCTTTTCGCCTTAGTTTGTGGTCTGTATGTTAATTATACACAGATACACCCAGAGTTTTGCTAATCTGTTCTTACTCAAGTCAAGCTGGTATGTAACAATTAACAATCGCAAGACTACCGCACCTTTACAGAGTGCTTCCGCTACCTCTCAGGAAGGGTCATGACACCCCAGGGTGCTGTGGGTGCTGTCGGCCTTGCGCTGTGAGGCTAAGGAACAGCGTTGGAGGCTAGATGAGGTGGCTCTTGCACGTGGCTATAGCCTCAAGCCCTCGAAGCAAAAATCTTCTCTGCCAGCACCTCTTGCTCACTGTTGGGATTTCCTTCATTACAGATACCGAGCGGGTTGTTTAGATCAGGTAGTGTCGCTATGTGGTCATAGTAAGCTGTGTACATTCAAGTAGATCCAGATGGAGTCTCCTGCTAAATCATTTTTTTCTTTTTATTTTACCAGCACCAGTGTACTCAAAAATCAAATAATCATTGCAGTGAAAAGCATAGAACATCGAATTTTGTTTCAAAGAATCTGGTCAAATTGTATTGCACTTCAACAGATCCATAGGTAGTTGGGGGCAAATTCCCTATCATATTTATTTTGGGCTCTGTTCCTCTTCCCTCATGTAAAGGTTAGAATTCTTTTCTCATCCTGAAGAAGTCAGATTTCTAAGCACAAAATGAAAGGTAATACTCTCAGCCTAAAAAAGGGCAGACAACTTCTGCATTATACATATTTTTTAAAGAAGGTGAAATGTTTGGTGTCACAAACATCATTGATACTCAAGGACTTTGGAGACCAACTGACTGACTTGCAGATTGCTGTGGCTTCAGTTCCAGTTTGTTGCTGCTCTGGGCCCTCATTCCTTTTTACCCTTTGGACTCTTTGTGACAAAAGCTGAGGCAGGATAAAGAAAGGTAGAAAGGAGACAAGAAAATTATAATTTAAAAATTTTAATTTTGAGCAAACTATAGCTTCAAGACATAATTGAAGTTCCTGGAGGTTGCAATACCTTTTCTACCCCCAGGCCTGTACTCTTTTGTCATTGTTCAAGCTTCTCACTCTAATCTACTAAGTTTTAAAGATACCACACATCATAAATTTGGCTTGAGTTTTTCATCTGATACTATAAATTCACAAATTTCTTAGAATTTCATCCTCAAAAAAATCCCCACTATTAATTGGGTAACAAATCTGTACATTTCAAAGATCTGCAGATAGTTTCCATTTAGCTTGCTCAGTAGGTTCACTAATGGGAAACCTGAAAAACACTAAGTCAATTCTAAATAACTCAAAAAAAAAAAACCAAAAAACTTTCTAGGTCATCTGATTTGAAGATATCCCAAGACCACAAAAATACCCCCAGTTCAACCCCCTACTGGGTCACACTTCTGACCATCCCCACTTTTCTCTCTCTGAGTGTGTACTTTTTTTTATTCTGCCTTAAAAAATCTGTCAATGCTTCTGACTGCCACATCCTAAAATTATGTTCTGTAGTTAGCCAAAAACCTACTTGGGTGAGTTGAGGTCCGTGTCTGCTCTCTAGGGGACCTCCTCAGATCCCATCTGAGACGATCATTTCACCACCTCATGTTCAGACTGTCCTTGTCTGTGTACTTTAACCGAGTACTTGGGGTTAACTAATGAGTTCCTTACTCAGTGAGCCCTTTCCCGGTATGAATGCAGCCAAATGAATCCTTTCTAGAATTAGAATGCACTTTCCAATGGTTATTATTTAATGCAAAGGAATAAAAAACAAAAAAAACATAAGAACAAAGAAATGTATTCCTGTGAAGTGAACTGCCACTGAGAAATTCCTCAAGCCCAAAATCAGTTTGGGAGGTTCTTCTAATTTCCCTTCTCAAATGGCTCTCAATCTCACTTTAGCTAGAAAGACTATTCTGGTTTTTCCTCTGCCTTTCTATAGTCAAGATTAACCTTTTCCATCATGTGTTAAACAATTTTGTGATTTTCTTTTACCATTTTTTCTTTAATACCAGGTTAAACTTTCTGTTTTAAATTATAGAGCCATTTCAGTAGACCAGTATTATGTGAACTTTATTCTGGCTGGCAAATTGTAAGACTTGCCATCCAGGAGCTACACATCGTGTTTCCTATCTGTTACTCCCTCGCAATTTAGATGGGAACACTTGCACTAGCATCACCTAGAATTTTCTTCTGCTGGCCTGCTTGCTCCTAGATGAGACGCAGACTCACCCAAACCTCTACAAAGCAAGGATTGTTTGGCACTAAAATTTCAGCAAGCACAAATCAGTAAGTATAATACAGTGGTTTTTCTTTCTCCCTTCATGTTCCCCTTTGAAAACAATTACTAAAATCACTGTTTGCTTTATAATTTATGGAGTTAAAATTTGAAAAGCAGGATTTATTTTACTTTATGTTTGGCATTGCTTATCTGGGCAGGATTTAATGTGAACAAGAGTAAGCTTTTACACATTAGGGGAAAGCTGGATTATTAATTTAAGAAAATGGTGACCTAGCTTTGTAAAGGAGGTTTAAGAACTTCCTAGCTTAGGAAATTAATTTGCAGCTTTAAAATTAGTAAGCACGATTTTCTAGTGCTGGCTGTAATCATATACATCACTGAAATGCCACCGCGCAGCCGAGCGTAGTTGGCAGACTTGAGGCACTCTGTGTGAAAGTACAATTTTCTCTTAATGCTTAAGGATCACTTTGCAATTGCTGTGATTAATTGAAACAATACATTTAAATGTTGCCAAGATGCCACTAGCGTATTAAAGGAGCCAATTCCCTCCCAAAACCTCTTTAGTTCATTCGACAGATTCTGATCCCCAGACACAGGTGACAAGGTTGCACGTACCAAGCCAGTTCTCACACTGCATAATACCACTTAGAAATATATCACAATAACTGTTGGATTTTTACTGTCCCCACTTTTGTGATTGTGAGGACATTACATTTAGAGTAGGACGATTTAGGTGTGTGTTAACCAGAGCTTGTGAGCAAGTCTCACCCCTGACCTTCGGGTTAATGAGAAGTTCCTGTGGGTAATCGTCTTCCCTTACGACAGCTCTGTGCCATGTCATCTTTACTGCTGTAAAATGACATTTGAAGTTTGTTATACATGAGCAAGAAGGAGAACGTTATATCTGCAGTGAGCAATAATTATCTGCCTTCCAGCCGGAAATACATGCTGTGGATAAATTGTGTTCATCTGCTAGCCTTTGTTTGTAAGACAAGTTAATTAAAAGAGGAATGTTGAAAAATATGTTTGCCCACTGAGTGCTGATGGAGTAATAATATTACTTTACAAGAAAACATTACAGGCGAAACAACTTGGGTTTTGTTCTGAAATTATGAAAGAAAATGAGGTAAACATAATATCCCCACAAGCAAAATCGAATCACACATGTGCGTTTGCGTGCACACACATATACACACAAGGAACAGATGAGGCAAATTATCTATTTATTCTAATCAAATATTAAAAATCTAAAATTCTCTGCATGCAGGTGGCATTTGTATTGGTTAGTCTGGACAAAAATGTTGAACCAGACAACATCGGCTTATTAAGATATCCAAGCAATTCTCTGTACTGGATACTAGTTTTCTCAATTGCCAATAGAATCAGTGTATTTCCTGAAAATATATTTACAATTTAATATAAGCACATGATATATATTTTCTCTATATGCCTTGTAAAAACCATATTTTTACCTTGAAAAGTAATTTCCTTTTTTTTTGTGACGAGAGCAATAGCTTAAATTCAGCATTTTCTAGAAAGAACTCCTAAATGTTACTGGAGAAATTTTCCATCTTTAAAGGCATCCTGATATTGTAATTGTGTATAGTCATTGAAATTTAGAGTTTTTATTTAATAGAAAATGAATTTGAAACTAATTTTTTCTTTTTGCATGATCACTTTTCTTTTGTTTACTGTAGAAATAACGGATGTAACAGCAGATTTTGTCAGTATTCCTACGCCTACCTCATGGAATGAAGGCGCGTACTTTCCAAGTTTTTGCATCTCCATAATAAAACAGTACTGTGCTCGGAGGAAAACCTTTTCCAGTGAATTAGGGTGTTTTTTTCTGACCCTTTCAATGACTTTTCCAATGTTTATGATAGTGCACCAAAACCTCCGACTTTCCTAGGAGAGGCAAAGTGATACATGACTAGAGTTAGTTGGTGGCTCCACTTTTATCTATTTACTATAAATATCTGTTTATATGAAAGATACTCAAGGTACAATTGTGATTTAGAGCTGTACATTTTCATCAGTAGAACTAGAAAATGAAATTAAATGGTGTGTTTATAAAGCTTTAAACACATTTATAAAACTTGAATTGTTCCAAACAATCTGCAGTCTCCAATTCCAATTTAGACTATTTGGAAATCTGATGAATTGTGTAGAGAGCCTTCCGCCAAAGCACAGGATGGCACATTCTCAACACAAGCTCGCATACAGTGTCAGAATAACAGACAGCTTGAAGCTCCCAATTCCATAAATCTAAGGCTGAGTAAGAACAAATGAGAGACAGACAATCTTTACAGGATATAATATTTTTGCTATTTTAAATTTCTCAGGATGGATACTCTAAATATCTTTTCTTAACTTGAAATGATCTCTTAAAAGCAAGGATGATTATCAGATATGTATATTATTCTCACTCAATGAAGCAAATTGTTGGTTTCCTGTCAAGGACATTTTGGATTCCTTTTCTCCTCTTTTCTCTTTCTTTCTCTCTTTTTTCCTTCTCTTTCTTTCTTTCTTTCTTTCTTTCTTTCTTTCTTTCTTTCTTTCTTTCTTTCTTTCTTTCTTCTCCTCCTTCCTCTTCTTTTTTTGAGATTTAATCTTTCCCAAGTTCCCAAGCCAATTCTAGGTTCAAAAATGATGTAAAAACTTTGAACTCTTTCACTCACACCTTCCTGGCTTTCCTCACTCATTTCTTCTATCACTTATTCAGGAATCTTTATCTTTTGAAAGGTAATGTTCATTTTATTTTTCTATCTCTCTACTTTCAGAAAAGAAATTCATGGATGATAGAAACTCGCTTCTGTGTAAACCTTTTTCCTTTATTTCATGTGAAGAAACTAAGGACAAATTCTCTGAACTGAATTTCATGTCACTTGGGCGAAGTCTCTCAGCAAGACAAGCAGAATCAGAACAAGAATCAGCAATTGCTAAACTAACACACGAGGAATATGGTCTTTCATTTTTAACTTATGCAGTTGATCTCCCTAGTGGAATGATAAAAATGAAATAGCAAAAAAAAAAAAAAAAACAGGATGAGATAGGTATCATATGTAGGAAATAAGACAATGGATATTTATGCTGTTTTAATTATTTGAGGGTTCCAGTAGTGGATTCACATGCCCAGTCATATTCTGTATGTACAGTTGGGCATCTTGTTTCACTACACAAAAAGGCAGCCCTATCTTGTCCCTGAATTCAGAACCATATGTCAAAATACTGTATGTAGTATCCCAATTTAAATTACATTCACTTGGGAATGATAAAATGCAGATACTTCTTTATTAATAAATAAGAAAACACACTCATAAATATATATGTGAATAAATGAATAAATATACATACTTAATGCATTCATACATATAAACATTCACACAGAGATAAAAGATGTGGAATATAAGTAGAGAGACAAAGAAGACTAATTTTATTTATATGTACAAGTGTTATTTGGTTTAAAATACTAGGATATAATCAGAAAATGAATACAATTACTTTTACATGGAAACCTGGTTATTTGAATTTAAAAATAAACAAATTATTAAAATAAATGGTAGGAAGGAATATTCTGATGAGATCATAGGAAAAATTTAGTATTTTGACAAACTTTTCATGATTTTCTATTCACTTATTTTTTGGTGAAATATCAGCATTATGTTTTGTGCATGATTTCATAGGTGAGAAATTGGGGGAGGACTTAGGCAGACAATTTGTGTGTGATCCAGTGAGTGGGAGCTGGTAGCTGGAGCAGCTGAGCCTTTAGGATATATTTCCAAAAATCACTTCACACCATTAAGTTTTATATCCGTATTTATTGATTGATCATCATAGGCAACAGGAGATTTCTAGGCTGTCAAACACGCTGATTACTCACACAGTGATTTTGGTACCAGCTCACATTGCCCTAATCCCACTCCAGGTGACTTAGAGTGGGCCAGATAGACGCTGCAGCCTTTAACCCAAAAAGAAGAACCAAAAGCTATGAATTATTCTGGCTTGGAAATCTCTCTCTCATGCTTTTTTTTTTTTTTATACTCTAAAATATCAGGGGAAAGATAATCTTTAAATCTGTTACCATTTGCAGTGTAAAGAAATGATCCTGAAGACACAAATCCATTTACTCTGAAGGTTTCTATAAGTTCACTAGTTACCACACCTTCTCCCCCTGGAGCAATCTTTGCTTAGAAAACCATAACTGAGCAGTTCTGTTTAAAATAATTAATTTATTTCCTAATGCCCATATCTGGCACCGTATTTCACTGTTTAATTATTTTCTATTATTCCCTTTCTTATGTTCCTTTTCCCTATCTACATGGCATATGGCATATTGCATTCCATAGTTTTCCCGAGGTCTTTCACGGTATGGTGTACTGAGGAAAGCCATAGTGCTTACAGCATAGATGGCTTTCAGGATTCCAAGAAGCAGAAGCAAAGCTTTACAGCGTCCCTTCTGCTTTTTTTCCCCTCCATGTTTGCACATGTGTGGCTATGTGTGTGCATTACTGGGGTTGAACTCAGGGCCTTTACACTGAACTACATCTGCAGATCTTTTCTAATTTTGAGACGGATTCTCGATAAGTTGGTAAATTTTCCAGTCTGAGTGCACAGTTTCAATCCTTCTGCCTCAGCCTCCCAAAATGCTGCCATTACAGGCGTGAACTCCAGGTGCACTTTACTTCTGCTTCCTCTGTTGTACAAAGCAGCCACAGTCCCTTCCTAGCTTTGTAGGCTGGAGAAATAATGTCTAATTCTTTATGGGGAGAAGAGAGAATGAGATGGTTACACCATGGAGGACAGGGGATGTATTTTTGTGGCCACAGCGTGGCATGTAGCATAAAGGCATTTGAAAGAATGGAATCACTGTGACAATGAAATATTGTCGTTGGATAGATAAACTTAACCATAAAAGTCAATAAATAATGAATGCCTACATGAATGCCTTATTTGGCCAATGCATGGTTTCTTGAAGATCTAGGTTTATTCCCAAAGCTCCTTAGAAATACTTTTGTGTGTTTGCGGGTACAAGGATAATGTTCGCTCCTTGCAGGGCTCACCTGTTTCGACTGGTTCAGCAGACTCCAAGTACAGTATGCATTCAGCTTCCTTCTCCACCTCAGAGGGGTCCCTTGGATTTAGGAACTTGACTTTACTTCTACATGAATTTGAAACTTGGAAGTTTTCTTAGGCAGCTCTCAGGGCGGCCTGCTTTGGGGTATTTCTCAGCCGTCCTCCTTTCTCTGGGGTGTTGATTATTCTCTACAGTCTCACAAACATTATGGGAGCCTGACCAGAAAAAGCTGAGACTGTTGCTTTCTCACTCTGAGACCCACATTTCTCTCTGTCTGAGAAAAAACTATTTATACCCAATTTTAAGGTAATATTCTCCCTGCAGCCTTTGAAAATACGAGATCTGTACATGTTATTTCATTTTTTTTTCTACTTCTCATGTTTTAAAAGTATTGGCTGACATTTATTAAGTTACAAAGGAGAACCCAGAAGAAGGACAGCAGGGTTGGGGAGAGGGCCGAGAGACTGGGACTAGTTGTCCTGAGTCTGTCTCTCTAAATTAAACAAGCCACCTGGAATCCCTGGCCTCTTGTTGGGTCCTCAGACTCTCCTTAAAAGTCACCTACGTGGATCTAAACACCTGATAGCCACACTTTGCTTGGGAGGAAAGCAGCTTCTAACAGTTCTTTCTTCTTGAAATCACCTTGTTTCATCCATTAAATATAAGTTGAGCAATGGCGGATCCCAGCTCCAGTTACTCTTCGTAGACAGAGTGGAACGTGAAAGTTCTTTTAGGCATTATTACATTCAATTCTCACTCCCGCTCTGTAAAATGCTATTATGATCTCCTTATCAAAACTAGAAAAGTGAAGTGAATGGAGATTTTGCAATGCTCATGTGCATAGAGAAAATGGACAGGAGCCCGGAGATCTAAAGCAAGGCAGTCCAAATACAGAGATTTCTCTCTTAACCACTCTGTCATCTGGGGTAGCAAAATGCAGCACATACAGCCCAGGTGTGCAGAAGCTACTGTTCTTCCGGCCACGATGTAGCGATGTACTGGGGCAGTGACAACAGACTCTGGAGCCCAATACCCGAGTTGGGATTCTGGCCCCTGCTCTGCAACTCTAGGCGAGTCATTTAATCAGTGTGTGTCTTGTTTTCTTCTATATGGTGATAGAATACTACTTCTTACTTGATACAATTGATGTTACAGTTAAATGATCACATTGATACAAAGCTGTTACCAGTATACATGGTATATAGTAACTCACAGTAAGGACTCTAAAAATGTCTTTCTGTTCTTCTTACTGTTTCTTCCGGAAGTTTATACAAGCAGATATCGATCTGGAAAAAACATTAATACCAAACACCCACAGGGCCTCTTAAACTCAAGTTTCATCTGAACAGGGCTGAAACATCTTGGTTAACCACGGAAGAGGACTCCATGTAACCCAGGACTCCCACTGACTGCACTTGTGCTCAGAGAGCGCCGTGTCTTTGTTTCTCTTGATACCACTATCACGGTAACTGCCCTGGTGGATCACAGTGGGGCCATTTCTTCCTCACAACCTGCAGGTGCAGATTCAGGCGCCTAAAAATGTCACCACAGACACGCCACTATAACTGAAATACCTAAACCTAATATGTGTTTATACACACACTTTATCTCCACATTTTTGTCACAGTCTTGTTCTGAATTATTTCTCCTATTCTGTTCTTTCCAGGGCTTTCCTACCCTCCCTCATAGCTCTCCTTTTCCTTCAACTTTAGTGAGGTAGTAATGACAATTTGTATATACTTAAGGGATACAGTTGAAATATAAATGTACCCTAGGAAATAACTAGCACGATAAAGGTAATGCCCTCACCTCACATATTCATCTTTTCTTTCTTATATTTTTTCACTTATGATGAGAATACATATGATCTACTCTGGTAAATAAATGTCTAGTTTAGCAATGTCAACTATAAGACATCATGCTTTGACTCTCACTTTACAAATGATGAGTTCTGAGAAACAGGAGGATCACAGATTTGAGCTCACCCTGACTCAACTTGAGAACCTAGTGAGCTCCTGTTTTATAAATAAATAAATAATAAAAGACTAAATATGTAGCTCGATGTAAAAACTCTGGGTTCAAACCTCAGCACTGCCAAAAAAAAAGTGAGCATGAAATATGAAATTATGAGGTTAAAGTGGATCCATATCTAGTGATTAGCCTAATTAAGGTCCAAACTATGAGCATAGAAATCGTTTTCAACCATATGTTACACACTGGTTCAATTTATTTCATCTGAGAGTAAAAGTATAATACCAGCATTAGAAAGCATCTAATTTTGTTTCCTAAGAAAAATTAATGCATAAACTGTGATTTATTTTTCACCAGCATTGCTATATGAGTGTGAGGAGTTGATCAACTAATTTACAGTGGTAGACAAGATCAAAGTGTGCCCTTAGACTGATGCATCATAGTACCAATATTTTCTGAAAGAATAGCAAGCAAATCCTTTGAAAATATAATAAATTTACAGTGTCTACCCATTATATCACACCAGGTGATTAGTTAACCTATTTCTTCTGTATTCATATTCTCTGTTGAATTCCATCAGCAAATGAATTGAGCTGTACTACATCCATAGCACACATAGCATATATTGAAAATTTAACCATTCTAGAAGTAAATGCAAATATCTACCAAAATTTGTTCTATTATTAGTTTACTGAAATATGTTGCTTTCATCTTATAAAATTAATTACAAATCCTTAAAAATATCCTTATAATATTATACCTGGAAGAGAACCTTGGTAATGATGTTGTCTAATTTACTTTTATAAAAAAGAAAATAAAATGATAAGACTTGGAAATAATTTGTTCAGTGTAACGGAACTAGTTTGGGAAAGGTTGGGCTAGGTCTCTTCAAACCCTTTTATTTGATAAAACCACCTCATTAAATAAATAGATCATATCATCCCGAAATTATATTTCTTTGGCATCTTAGTAGCTATTGCTACTAACTGAATGCATTTTCTAGGGAAAAGCATATTTATAATTGCTTAACACAGTAATTGGTGCTTTATTCTTGGTGCTCTGTATTTAAAATACTGCATTCCCTGGAGCGGTAAAAGCATTCTAACTGTCCAGAGAATAGCTGGTAGCATTCACATTTGAGAGGTTTAAGACAGCTACGTGTATTATTCATTGTGTGCCACAGAAAGCCTACAAAAAAATGGAGTAGATAAAGTTCATGGTAATAAATCTAAAAATTATAGAATTTATTTAGACCAAAGTAAATTTAGAAGGCTAAAAAAAAAACCCCAGTTTAACATCACAGTTAAGACAGCCAAAACACTATGTTTAAATCCTTCTAGGGAAAAATTAAATTATTTTTAGTCATATTTTCATTCTTGTTAGAAGTCTTTCCTGAAATTCTTATCTCTTTCAATAGATTTTTAATTTATGTGCATCTCAAGTTTTAATTAGGATAAAATAATTCTTCAGCGTACTACAGTTTAAGCACGGGTGTCCTGTCTACCGCTTATGAGCTCCAAGGCGTTGCTTCGCATGTGACTGGATGGGGGTGTGTGGCAGCTAGGTGTGATCTAAGAAGAGGCCTGGTGCGAAGAGGTGGATGGGAGGAGGGGCATGACTCCGGAAGATGCACGATGGTGCTTCGGTTGTCCAACTCAAGTTTGTTCCACATTCGTGTTTGAACACTGAACAGTTCAAGAACTGAACATATTTTTCCCACAAGAAATAATGGAAAACCTAATCATTGGTTCAGAGGCCCCCAAATTACATTTATGAATTCATTTTTCCAAGACTTTAACAAATTTCACAATGATATCTTTTTATTTTTTATTATTATTATTTTTTAATGCTATTGTTCTGCAGTGTTGCTCTTTATTGCTGGTGTCACTGTGTGGGGCTCTGGTTACGATGTTTTGTGGAAATGAAGTGCAGAAAAAAGCACACTGACGGCAAATGCTTTAAGGCACTAACGCAAGCACTGTATGTTGTCTGGGCTGAGAATGAAGTGTCGCCCCTTTGTGTCTGGGTGAGACCCGACATGTGACTCATTTTCAGTCTGTACAAAGCTTTTTTAAATTGGATTTTCGGTTTGACTACAGAGCATAGTTATGAACACTCAGTGGATGTTTTTCAAACTTTGCTGTTCCAGTAGCCCAAAGTTCGAGCTTGGAGCCATCCCACAGCTGAGGTACCAGTGCGCCTCCCTGGCTGGTTTTGGCCCTTGTTCCCTCTGTTTCTTGGATTCCGTGATGTGAGGTGAACAGCTATCCCTCTGCAATGCCCCTTAGCATGCTATCCTGCTTTGGAGCCACTGGACCATGGGCTGAAACCTTTACATACTGTGAGCCAAACAAACCTTTCCTCTTTCAGTTGTTGTTGTATGGCATGATGTCCCAGCAACCAGAAGTGACTAAGACAAGGTTGTATATTCAACTGCTTTTAGACACTTAAACCCTTCTGTGCTACCAAATTTGGGCTCTGATACTCCGTTATGCTAATTTGATGGCATTTGTTGAAGTACTGAGATACACCCTTAAGGCCTACTTAGCCTACACACACTTTATCTTTTAAAAGGGACCAGAAGTATGGATGCAAATTATGAATTTATATGATTTATTTGTGAAGAATAACAGAAGATTTGAAATTAAATACACACAAAAATTTCAGGTCCTCTAAACTGTTTTTAATGATTCAGGATTCCAGTTACTTTCTGTAAGATATACCGTTCTCTTTTAAAGAGAAAATAATATACTAAGTGAACTCTTAAAAATCTATGAAAAATGAAGCAGTTCTGGAAGATGTAATCATTTGGAAAAGTTAAAAATGAATACACCAGAAAATTGGTTACTGAACTTCCTTTGACATTTATAGTTTTTAAATTTTAAGTTATGTTTTGATCATTAACTGTAGATTTTATAAATTTCAAATGTAGGATCAATTTGAAATATATTTCTTAAATTCCAAATATAATGTTTTTCTCTATGTTATAGATATAGATCAATTAATGAAAATTACAGATATATGAAAGAATTCATTAAGAGTATTTATACGGGAAGTACCTTATATAAATTTGCGGACATAATAAAGGATTCCAAATGTAAATGAAACATTGATAAGATGAAATTAATTAAATTATGCAATGCATATGTTACATTTTTATAAAACACACTTTTCTGGAGATTTCTACTATTTGTATGAGTCTGTATGTGTCAGGGTAAAGCAAGACTAGATGAGAAGGGAGAAAAATGTAATAAATACATCACTGAAAGAACAGAAAGAGGAAAGTCTCAATATTTACAAGGAATAATATTTCTTTTTTTTCTTCTTTTAAAAATTTTTTTTCAGTTATGTTAGTACATGTTTGCTGTTCATATGAGGACATTTCAACCCGTGCTGGTAACAAAAGAACAGTAAGAGGGGCATTAGAAAGTCAAGACAGGATGGAGAGAGAAGTTGAGAAGTGAAGCAAGTCAGTAGGGTGCTTTAGAAAAGGTACTTGGGGCAAAGTAATATTCATATACTAATGTTGTAGGGCAGTGGAGCAATTTTATCTTTTTCTCGTGATATGTATCTCTCAGAATGTTTACAATCTTCCCTGGCTTATGGAACCACCCAAAAGCATGGGTACACAGCAAACTGTGAATACATTCATCAGTTGGTGTACATTTGTTTTTGCATTTCCAGAAAACATGAGAAATGCTACTGTAAACATTTGTGTAGAGGTTTTTGTGTGGATATATTTTCATTTCTATGACAATGAAATAACAAATACACCTTTCTGTGAATTTCCTGGTCACAAAATGACTGCATGTTTAAAGTCTAAAAGTACTGCCAGATTCTTTGCCATAGTGGATGCGTTACGTTTTGAAATTTTCAATTTCTGTACATTCAGTCAGCGTTTACTCCTTCTGTATTTTAAATTATTGCCACCCTAGCGGTGAGTTGTGCTATCACATCATGGTTTTAATTTTCGTTGCTCTGATAACTGTTTTGGAACACCTTTAACATGTTTATTTGCTATTTGTATATACTTTGGAGAAAGTCTATTCAGATCCTTTGCCTATTTTAATTCCTCTGTCTTTTTATTTACCAAGTTATAAGCATTATTTGGGAGGGAATACTGGAGATCGAATTCAGGACCTTGCACTTACTAGGCAAGCACTCTACCACTGAGCTAAGTCCCCAACTCCTGTAAGAATTATTTAAATATTCTAGACACAAGTCTTTGATCAAACAAGTGATTTGCAAATATTCTCACTCACTCCTTGGATTCCTTTTTACCTTGCTTTCAGTATTCTTTGAAATACAACTTTTAAAAAATTTTGGTGAAGTATACTTTTTAAATTTTTTGTTTTTAAGGGTTTTGATATAAAAATAATTTCCTATATCCAAATCATGATGATCTCTTTTTCTTTATTTTAAAATTTTATTTATGAAGAACATGTATTGGTACATTGTATAGATAGTGATCACATTCATCAAATCTGTGAACAAATGGATTTAACAGATATCTACAGAGTATTCCACCCCACAACAGCAAAATACACATTCTTTTCAGCTGCACACAGGACATTCTCCAAAGTAGACCACATACTAGCTCATAAAGCATGCTTAAGTAAATGTAAGGGAATTGACATTATCCCATGCACACTATCAGACCACAGTGCAATGAGACTGGAAATCAATGGTAACAGAAACCAAAAAAAAAAAAAAAAAACAAAAAAACACATGGAAACTAAATAACATCCTCCTGAACAATAGCTGGGTCACAGAAGAAATTAAAGAAGAAATTAAGCAATTTATATAGTTAAACGATACTGCCAATACAACATACTGTAACCTATGGGATGCACTGAAAGCAGCGCTTCATGGAAATTTATTATGTTGAACTCAAGCATCTAGAAAAACCAAAAGAGCTCAAATTAACAACCTAATGTTGAACCTCAAACGTCTAGAGAAAGAAGAACAAACCAAACCCAAAGCTTGTACAAGAGAGGAAATTATAAAGATCAGAGCTGAAACTAATGCAATTGAAACTAAAAAAGCAATACAAAGAATCAACTAATCAAAAAGTTGGTTCTTTGAAAGATTAAATAAAATAGACAGTCCCCTAGCCAATCTTGTCAAAACAAGGAAAGAAAAGACTCAAATTGGCACAATAAAAAATGAAAGGGGTGAAGTCACCACTGACTCTATGGAAATCCAAAGGATCATCAGCACCTGCTTCAAGAACCTCTACTCAAACAAGATGGAAAACACTGAAGAAATGGACAGATGCTTAGAAACATATGAACTACCAAAACTGAATCAGTAACAGATAAAAATACTAAATAACCCAATATCAGCCACTGAAATCGAAGAGGTAATTAAAAACCTACCAACAAAAAAATCCAAGGTCCTGACGGTTTCACAGCTGAATTTTACAAAAAAATTCAGAGATGATTTAATACCATTATTCATCAAACTCTTTTGTGAAATTGAAAGGGAAGCAGTACTTCCAAAATCATTCCTGGAAGCAAGCATTACCTTGATTCTAAAACCAGAGAAGAATCCAACAGAAAAAGAGAACTACAGGCCAGTTTCCCTAATGAACATAGATGCAAAAATTCTCAACAAGATACTGGCCAATAGAATGCAACAAATTATCGAGAAGATTATAAACTACAACCAAGTTGGATTCATCCGAGGGATGCAGGGATGGTTCAACATATGCAAATCAATAAATATAATACACAATATCAACAGAGTCAAAGACAAAAATCACATGATCATCTCAATAGATGCAGAAAAAGCATTTGACAAAATTCAGCACTCACTCATGATAAAAACTCTACAGAAATTAGGACTAGATGGTCTATATCTAAATCTGATGAAAGCCATCTATGACAAACCAACAGCCAACATCACACTACATGGTCAGATACTGAAAGCTTTTGCACTATAATCTGGAACAAGACAATGATGTCCACGATCACCTCTATTATACAATATAGTTCTAGAAACATTAGCCAGAGCAATCGGTCAAGAGAAAGAAATAAAAGGAATAAAGATAGGAAAGGAAGAAGTTAAACTATCATTATTTGCAAATCATATGATACTCTACATAGAAGACCCCAAATATTGCCACCCCCAAAACTTCTAGATTTAATAACTAAATTCAGTTGCATAGCTGGATACAAAGTCAACACTCAAAAGTCAATAGCATTCATAGATATAAATAACAAAGTCAAAAAAAATGAAATACTTAGGAATTTATCTAACAAAGCAAGTAATATATCTTTTCATTGAAAAGTACAGTACTCTAGAAAAGTTAATTGAGCGGCATATCAGGCAATGGAAAAATATCCCGTGTTCCTGGATAGGAAGAAGCAACATAGTTAAAATGGCCATACTTCCTCAGTTACTATACAGATTGTCTCCTCTTAAGAGTTTATACTTCTAAGAATATTAAGATTTGAAGTGTTATATTTAGGTATTTGATCCATTTTGTGTGAATTTTTTGGTACAGCATAGTTGTCCAATTTTCTTAGCATTGTTTGTTGGGATACACATTATGTCCTTGTTGAATTTTCTGATACATGTATCAAAAATCAATTGAACATAAACATGAACAAAAACACAATTAATTTATATGTCTATTATCATATTTGTACAAAACACATGAATTACTATAGCTTTGTAGTAAATCTTGAACTTGGGGATCCATGAATCCTCCAACTTACTTCTCTTCCAAAATTGGTTCGGATATTTTGGCGCCCATAGATTTTAACAAGAAGTTTGTCAATTTCTTCAAAGAAAGGAGATGAGATTTCCACAGAGATCGTGTTCAATCTGCAGATGAGTTTGGGAGTTTTGTCATTGTAACAATAATAAATCACCTGGACCGTGATGATGGAATGATATCGCATGTTTACATTTCTAGTTTCTTTCAATAATGTTTTGCAGATTTCATAGTAGAAATTTTGTGTTTGCATTGTTACATTTTTTGTTATATTATTTTTATAATATGGTAGGAGATATTATTTTCTCAACTTTATTTTCAGTCTGATTATTGCAATTTTAGAACAATATAATTGATTTTTGTGTACTCATCTTGAGTATGCAATCTTGAATCATGCAATGTTGATGTACCGAAGATAGTATTACCTAAAAACTGAGATTGTTTTACTTCTTTTCCTTTGACGATGTCTATTCCCTTTTATCCCTAGTCATACAAGTTAGAGTCTCCAATACGATGTCGAATAGAATTTCTGAGACAGAAATTTTTCTCTTGTTCCTGAGCCAAACTTTGCTCCTTATTCTGACCCTAGGCAAGTCTTTTTAGCTTTTACTTTTGTGCAATCTAGTAAATGACCTAGCATGTGATTTAGTTTCTTCATCACTTTCCATCCTCCTTTGAAGTATTTTTCATCAGAGCCAGGAGTGATAGCACACACCTGAATCCCGACACTCAGGAGGCTGAGGCAGGAATATCACTGAAGCTTGAGACCAGCCTGAGCTAAGTAGCAAGTTCAAGGTCAGCCTGAACTACATAGGCAGCTCTTGTCTCAAAAAGAAAAAAAAAAAAAAAAGAGTATTTGCCATCCAAATTTTCACTCTACACTCCAACATTGTGGGCTGGGACATCAGCTTTTTCTCATTACGTACAGGATGCTGGTGGGGATAGTGGTCTCTGGTCTCCTCAGCTAGACTCTGTTGGCCTGGAACTTCTGCACTACCATCAAGTCAGAGCAGGAATGATGATCCCTTCCCTATATTTTCAGCCTATTGCTCCTACAGCAAATTCCCTGTCTTCTGATTGCCGTAGCAGCCATGTGGAAGAAGTGAACCGCTGTCCTTGTTGCACACTAGAAGTTGCAACCTAAAATTGGTGGCATAGCAGAGTGATTCAAGAAATGTCTCCAGCCTTCATTTCCCAATTAGCTACTGTAACCCTTGAAAGGACTCTGAGGGGAGAGGAAGGCCTGGGTTTCGTCCACACCTCTCCGAAGTGGAGCTGCTGACAGGTCAGGTGGCGGACAGGATGAGGGAAGCGGCTGGTCGTGGCTTGAATGCACAGACTCACATTGTTTCAGGGGGATTTAGATATCTTCCAGTACTGTCTCTTACTTTTCATTTACTATATTCCCTGAAGACAATTTTCAGATGTTTTGTATGATACTTTGACTTTTCAATTTTTCCTAAGCAATTTTACTGAAGGTTGGACGAGAGTGTTCACATGCCTATTGGGGAAGTTGGGACAATATGGAAGGAAATGATTTTTCACATGAAAGCGATGCTGAATATTTAAGAGTTCAGAGGTTATTTTTGGGAAACCTACTTTGTGCTAGAGATAAGGTTATTAACCTGATGAATATGCTGCATGAGTTCTATTGAGCATATTGCTATGAAGATTGGCATTCATTAACCATACAGAAAGTGAATAATAAAGTTACGAAGCAATGTGTAAAGGAACAGCATACCATAGCATAACAAAATTGTAATGATGAGAATTGATTATTTTAAGAGTAAAAGTACTCTACTTAGAGTGAGTCGAAGAAGGTGTACTAAGCATGTGGTGCTAAAGCTGAGTTTAGATCAGATGGAGCTGTGAATGTAAAAATCCCAGAGGAATTATTCGAGCTGGAGGATAATGCCAATGAAAACGTTTAAATTATAGCAATAATTATTTCATCTACAACAATGTCATAGGCTCTATTCTACATGATTTGTTTACAAATTAACACACTTTAAACATCCAAAGAATTTATGAAATAAGTAATACTAACTCTATTTTACAAATAACAGCAAGGAAGCAAGTGAATGGTAGAGTTGAAATTTTAGTGTAGGAAACATGGTTCCAGGTACCAGGACTTTATTTCCTAATGTGTTGTCTTCTTGAACTGCACCTACAAGAAGGATGGTATTAAAGACAGCCTATAACCTTAGAGTGAGCGGTTTTAGTAAACTTTGTGAGTAAAATAAGATTTGTAGAACTAAGGGCACATACTTTATTTTCAGCTTTATGTTAAAAAGAAGACACAAAGAATAGTAGATGCTGTGGTTAATAAGATCAAGGGAAAGTTTCATTTAGTTTTGCTCTATTATTGGTCTTTAAGAGTTAATCATAATCAAAATAAGAGCCATTAAAGAAGGAGAAATTAAAGGTACAGGAAGAGTACTGATAATTGAACAAGGTCCCCCTAGTATAAAGAATTAGGTTAGCAGACATAGCAAAAGAGTTACAGAAAGGTGAGGCTAAAATATTATAGACAGTACGATGGAAAGGTTAGGCTAAAATATTATGAAAAGGAGTTGGAGATCTGTTTTTGTTACAGAAGTGACACACTTTCCTAAATATAGTGGTTCAGTAATTTCTCAAAGTAGTCAGGAAGTGAAATTTAAAACTAAGAAGAATTTTAGAGTCAGATATAGAGATAAAAAGAAACATAAGTACATTATGCTTTATAGCAAATAGCAGTGTCAGCAAGGGTCAACGAATTCCACAATATCAATTAAAATATTTTACTTGCCTTCAAATGAATAAAATATAAATTTAAATATTAAAAAAAATCATGTTATTAGAAGCTTTTCTAAAATTCCATTTATCTAATCAATGCATTAAATATGTGTTATTGGGACAAAGATTCGTTTTACTTTACAATTATTAGATAAGTCAAAAGAGATAAAACTTAGAGATAAAACAGATGTAAGTAATAAAAGTCAAACAAATCATAGCTCTGTGTGGATTAGCTTATGTACCTGAAGGGAAAACTGTGCTATGATGAGATTCAATAATAGTTCAATTATAGTAGATCTTATGAAGGTCCAATTTAGGGCTAGAAATAAATACATCAAGTTCAAAAACAGTTTCTGAGAGTCAATTGAAGGCACTGACAAGCAATTATATATCTACATTGAAATCTAAAATCAAATAAAGTTGGCTTAGTTATAGATATAGAAGCTAATTGACCAGATGTACTCCAAAATAAGACAATCTCATATTTGCATCACAGAAGTAAATGAAATTGTTAAGCCAATTTCATCTAAATAAAGAGGGAGAATAAAATGAAATTTGCAAACATTAAGACAAAATTCAATAACTGACATGAAGCATTTGTGAAAATGTGAAGCACTCATAGAAAAGTAAGAAAAAGAGATTGACTTTAATGTCCTTCGAAAAGTCATTAAAATGTAAATATCATACAGGAAAAAAATAACAAGAGTTAAATTCATCTAATAGCGAATATAGGGTGCACTAGTACATACCTTGCCATAAAAAAGGAAACTTAGTGTGATACTACAACTCATCAGACAACAAAATTATTAATTTTTTAACTAGCATATCATCCAGTTTTTAAAATTTCCTGTATTGACGGTGTGAAAGTTGAACTGAAAGAAAAATTTATTACGTATATAGATAAAGTGTACAAATTTTACCTGAAAATACTAATAGGTATGCCATGTTCTCTGTTTTATTTGTCCTGGTACTCAAGAAAAAAGCTGTCATTATATTAAATTTTATTCTGTTTATTTTTCCTTGGCCAGAAAAATAAAGAAAAAAAGAAGGAAAGAAAAAGAACCCTTTGCAGTGTAAGTTTCTGTAAGAAAAGATCCAGAGCAAGAGGTGAATTCTTCATGACATATCTCTGTGAGAGAGTTAGTAGAAGATCATGTAGAATGTAGAAGGAAGAAGCTTCTTATCCATAAGTTGACCATTGGCTACACTTCTAGTTGTTTTCAAGTGAGATATTCTGAACTCTCCCATTACATACAGCTTTAGACTTTTCACATCAGTATATTTCAAGTTGATGTTTTTAGGAGGGTGGTGAGTTAAAATGAGGTTTCTCTAAGAAACATGGCACAACACAAAGAAAAGAATATGTATAAAAATTAGAATTATTTGGCGGTTAACGATTGGTTTTAGGATAGTTTTTCTTATAAATGAATGCTTGTGAGGCACTAGTACATTTAAGTTAGCCCCTAACTTTTATCAGTATTTATTTTTTATTAGTACATGTTTGCAGTACATAATGATTACATTCCTCATGGTTTGTGGGTGCAAGTTCATCACTTATGTTAATGTTTTTTCATCCTTTCTCTACCTCCCTCTGTCCTCTCTCTGTCTCTTGGTTCTCTTCCATTTTGTAAAAGATCTATCTTCCTCTTTCCTTTTAACTATATTTTAATCTCCTCTTTATTTATATTTTGTAAGAGAAACCATGTTCTATTTAAACTGTGTATCTGATTTATTTCACCTAATTATGTTCTAATGGTACATGTATTTTCCTACAAATGACTCAAGTTTAACAATCTTTGTGGCAGAGTAGTGCCCCCTTGTGTATAAATACCACACTGTACTATCATAACACTGACACAGATTGATAGCATATAAACTACTTAATACAGGGCCATTAGCTTACAATTATGTGTTACACATACAGTGTTGTGATCTCAATAAAATGGAGCACTGTTTAGTAACCCAAATTATATAAGAACATTATTAGACATGGAATATTTTCAGACATTATTCACTAAAACTGAATTCAAAATAATCACACCCATGAAATATATATTTTTACTGTCTTCTGAAACTATTTTCACTACCTTCTTTACTACAGGTAATCTACAAGTTTTAATGTGGCATGTTATTGTTTCTTGTTTAATGGGTATCACTCTTCTTGTTTATGTTGTTAATTTGTATAATTCTTGTTTAATTTTATTTTTATTAGTATATTTTTGCAGTACGGGCAAAATATTATATTCATCTTGGGAGTGGGTACATGTACGTAATGCAGCTTGATTCATTTTCTTAGCCCCCTTCCCTCCCTCCTTCATCCTCAAAGTCCTTTTCCCCCTTTTTGTTCTTGTTGATATTATCAAGCTTGTCTCATGTCTATAAAACCTCATGTATACATTCATCGAGGTTATTAGGTTCCTCTATATGGCATACCCTTAATCTCTGTATTCCTCTTCCCGCCCTTCTCCTCTCGCCCCAGGTCTCCTGTGTTCTTACCCTACTGCTTGAATAGGCCGTAGGTGTTTTTGAAGACAGAGCTGTTTTCCTTATGTAAATATGACCTTTCCTTCTCCCTAAATATTTTTGTTATTCTTCTTGATGTGTTCGTCTTATCGGTTGTCCTTACAAGTGAACACTCAGGCAATTCTAAAAAGACCCTTAGCATGATCGCGATATAAACCTCGGCGTTTTAAAAAACAGTGGCATATTTATGAACTGCCCAAAGTGAAATGCAGTCTATAGAGATGGATACGTGTGATTTGATGTAAAGGTGCACTAATATGGTGAAGTGAGCTGAATAGTTTATGTTCTTTTTGTATATTCTAAAGACTTTTCGAGAACACGAATTGTTTATGATTTTTGGTGTAATATCTCTGTGCATATATATGAACTTATTCAATACTTACTAGTCTATTGAATTCAATATATTTTTGCTTTACATTTGGCTCCATTTTTTATAGTATATAAGTTCAATTTATTAAATAACAAAATATATTTTATAGTAAGTTCTGAACACAATCTTTTTTTTTTTTGTGTGGTATTGGGGATCGAACTCAGGGCCTTGTGCTTGCAAGGCAAGCACTCTAATCACTGAGCTAAATCCCCAGCCCCTGAACACAATTTTCTTTTAATGACACATTGCAACAGTCAGGGAAAATAGATATGTCATTCACTCCGCTGAGTTTTAATTAAATAATTTTAACCTTTCATTTCCTCATCAAAGTAGCAAATATCTTCCAGCTGGCATAGGTGAGAAAAATCTTGACAATAAAAAAATGTTTATAGAGTATTTATAGTATGCCATGTAATATTCTAAGTGGTCCATTTTAAGAACACAGATTTTGGGATCTTGATTTTATAATGTTTTTTCTTCTTAGTTTTGCTTTTTCTGTTTGTGTGATATAGAATAAAATATTTAATCTCTATGGCTTTCAAATGCATAATGTATAACTTTAAAATAACACATACATAATCTGCAGTATTGGAGGTAATTGGTGTATGATATGATGATAAGATTCATTATATTCATTATTTCAGTTTCTTCCTATCTTCTTTTTCTCTACCAAACTCTCAAGAATGTTAACAAAGGATTCTAATATATGAGAGGGAACACAGAATTCTTCTACTTTTGAAGTGGGTCAAGGAACTCACTAACTTATTCTGCCTTGTGTGTGTCTACTTCTTTCCCCAAACCAAGTTGCTTGGAGATAGAACTCTTTGGAAATATAGGCATTTGAGGGGCAAAACCAAAAAGAAATATTTAGAATTTTTTATCAGACGTGAATCATTAAGCTGCATAGTTAATTTTGCTTGAAACAGACATTGACAGTCTAATGAAGGTGGAGCAAAGATGGCGGAAGGAATGACGTAATTTATTGTTACATCATCAGATCATGGAGCAC
>PVJO010021234.1:0-30520 GCA_004026905.1 Hystrix cristata | reverse complement strand
CTCTTTTTTGCCATGTATCTTTTCTGTCGTTGGTTCTGTGTTTCACCTCAGTTCAATTACTTGTCTTTCCTGGTGAGAATTTATCAGTGTCCTTGTAGTTGTAGTTGACTCTTTCCTTCTCCAGGATCTCCTTCAAGATATTTTGTAAAGGTGGTTGGGAGGTTATAAGTTTCTTCAGTTGTTCTTTGTCATGGAAGTATCTTATTTCATTGTTGAATTTGAAAGATAATTTGGCCGGGTACATCAATCTGGGTTGGAGATTGCTTTCCTTTAAGGTTTAAAATGCCTTGCTCCAGGCTCTCCTTGCTTTTAGGGTTTGTGTAGAGAAATCTGCTGTGACTCTGATGGGTTTACTTTTATAGGTGATTTGTCTTTTTTCTCTGATCATTTTCAGTATTCTGTTTTTTTGGTGAATTTCTGGAATCTTAATTATTATATGTCTTGGTGTGGGTTTATTTTGGTTATGAGTAATTGGGGTTCTATGTGCCTCACTTATCTGTATATCAAGTTCTTTTCTCATACTTGGGAAGTTTTCCATCATTACTTCTGTAAATACTCTTTTTAGATCCTTCCTATTGTCTCCTTCTTTTTCATTCACTCCTATCACTTTTATATTGTTCCTCTTTGCATCATCTTGCAGATGTTGTAGTGATATTTCATTTTCTCTAGCTATTTTTAAGAGGTCTTTCTTTTCATTCTCATTAATTGCTGATTTGTCTTCTAGTTCTGAGATTCTATCTTCGCTCTCATTCATTCGGCTCTGTATACTTTCCAGCGAGTTTTTTATTTCTTGGATATCTTTATGGATCTGTTTCATGGGCTCCATTTCTTTGCTAAGTTGTATATTCAAATTTTCGATTGTTTTTCTTAGTTCCTCTGTTTTTTTATCTGTGTCTACCCTGAACTCCCTAAGCAAATCTTTCATTATGTTGGTCATCTCTTTCCTGACCTTCTCTATTACCTCTAGCTTGATGTTCTCTATTGCCATGCCTATCTACTTTTCAACTTCTGTTGCTATCATCTCTGACAGTTTGATTGGGTGGCTTCTGAATTCCTTGATGTCATTCTCCTCTGTGTCTATTCTGGGTGGGCTGGGGGTCTGGGGTTGTATTTTGCCTCTATGTCTGGTCATTTTCTTTGTATACATCTGTACTTTATCCCTCTTGGCTTGTTCTCCAAGTTGGTTTGATATTTTCTTTGTACAAGGTTACAAAAAGATATTTAATAGTGTCCTCCTTGGAAATGTATGTTTTTGGGGTTTCTTCTGGGTATACATATGTATTTCTTGGATTTTATGACCTTTATGCCTCCAGGGTTATCTTCAATGATAAGGTCAAGGTTGGCTCTACTTGGTAATGGTGGTTTCAGAGAGGGGAAGGGAAAAGAGAGTAACAAAGAAAAGGCTAAAAGAGGGACAATGGCAGGAGAAAGAAGAGACTACACAAACATACAGACAAGCAAAAAAAAAAAGAGAGAGGCTGGGGGAAGAGCAGAGGGCAGTGTTACCCATGTTGAGACCCCAACCTTATTCACATATTTTGATGGATCCAGACCCTGCTGGTGCGCGGGCTGGCTCTGTGCCCCAGCTGCAGCCACCTGGGGCGGGCAGTGGGGGCAGGGCCTAGCAAGGCCGGCCAGACTCTCTCACCTCACTCCGCCATATTCTGTAGAGTAGGAGGCTGGCGGCGCTGTTCACGGGCCACCCCGCCAAATCCAGGCAGGACCCTGCAGCTAGCAGTCCAGTTAGGGAACCTGCGGGCTGCCTCTGTGCCCTGGCTGTAGCCACCTGGGGCGGGCGGTGGGGGCCAGCAGGGCTTAATTTAAAATGTTATAAATATTGAAAGAAAAGTAGAATTATGAGTTGGAACAAATATCCATGGAAATTCTAATTCAAATTATATGCAAAATATAATTAAGAGATAATGCCATATCAAATAGAAACATTTCTTTGAGAAATGTTTCTTACATATGTACAAATTAAATATAATGTAAAAATCTGTAAAACAAAGTACAAGTTAGTAGCCAGAGGAAATTTAATCACGTTATTTTAGTCATCTTTCATTGCAAGAAGCCAGTGGACATTATGGTACTTAAGAAAGAAGGTGTAACTATATTCTTTTTTTTTTTTTGTGGTGCCGGGGATCGAACTCAGGCCCTTGTGCTTACAAGGCAAGCACTCCGTAACTATATTCTTAAAACCACAAATGTACTTACTTAAAGAACTAAATTAGATTTTTAAAATCTGTTTCAGAAAAGGATGAAACAAAGAAAAATGATGAAAAGATCGATTAAAACAACAATACAGAAATACTAAAATACTACATACATTGGAAAAGGAGGATCAAAGTTGTTCATTGTAATAACATAATAAAGAAATGGGTTAAACCTATCAATTAAAAGGCTCTCCTATTGTTAGAAAATAAAACCTGGCTGGGTGTGATGGTGCACACTTGTAATCCCAGCACTTGGGAGGTTGAGGCAAGAGGATCACCATGAGTTTGTGGCCAGCCAGGGATGCATAGTAGTTTCAAGGCCAGCCTAAACTACATAGGCAAGATCCTGTCTCAAAAACAAACAAACGACTTCACCGCAAACCTCTGAAAATGCCATAAAATTTTAGCAAAGAAAGAAAGAACAAGAAAATTCACATAGCCAATGTGATCTAGAACAAAAAAGTGTTAAAGTATTAAATTACTGCAGTTAAACTCAGGATGAAGAATCAATGACACAGATGGGCCAAATATTCAGTCCGTAATAGCAATAGGTATACATCAAACAACCATCAAGTAACACAGTACCAAAATAAAGAAAACGTATTCTCCAAAACTTTGTAGAAATTGGAAAATATAGGTCCAGGTATAATTTAATTTACTTCTGTAAATCCATGACAGATGAAACAGGCAAAAAATATACAGGTATCTGACTTTGAAAAAAATTCACTATGGATATGCTCCTGTCTTCTGATGGGATTATGTGCCAATAAACTCATTGGATGTTGAACATTTTGGAAATCAAACTGCATTAATGCACTTAGCCTACAAGACTTCATAGGTTAGAAATGCTACATTGCAAAGTGCCAGTTGTTCTCCTTAGAACCATCCGGCTGCTGGGCACTGTAGCTGTTGGATGCTTCTCAGAATTGTGGGATGGGCATCATATTGCAAGTCTACTGCATATCACTGGCCCAGGGAAAAACAAAAATGTCAAAAAAATCAAAGTATGTTTTCTACTGAATACAAACTTCTTTTGTACTAGCATAAAAAAAAAATCTTAAGAAACCATCATGAATTAGTAACTGTATGTGTCTTAAGTCACAAAGAAAACCTTAATCAGTGTTTACAAAAGTATAACTTGTTAGATCTCACTCTCAGGTCTCAAACCAGAAAACCAGAAATTAATGATAGAACTAGAAACAAACAAAGACCTTTTCAACCACTTGGCCATCTCAGAAAACCTGAACATTTACCAAACAAAATGAAATTTAAAAATAACATAGATTTAATAGTATAGTTTTAGTCTCAATAATCCTATTTTTTACTGGAACTCTATATGACAAACCTAACCAGAAGTTGAGATCAAGGAAGCCCATTGATGCAGCCTGACAGTTCAACCCCCTGGAGCAGAAATGGTAGAAAAGGATGGAGAAAGGATGCGAAGGACAAACAAGATATACATGCAGGGAAGAATTCTCAACAGTGTCATATTCTGTAGATATCTTTACATCTTTGCTGCCCCTGGCAGTTTACTTGAATGAAGGTGCTCACATAGACAAATTAAAATCAAAGACAAGACAAGAACACCACCACCGCCCTCGCTGGTAGGCATCCTCTTTAAGGCTTCTTTTGGAGAACTGACACGCTGAACTAAATCCAACAACTCATTTGGTAAGGGAGATGAATCCACATGCTGGATATTAGGCCGAAAGGGAAGAAACCAAGTCAACCTTGTTGAAGTGAACAGTTAGATCACAGTTGTATGAAAAAACTGTTCAAATGAATTCTCACTCTTAAGCTTTAGCTCTCAGGTGAGAGGCTGCAGCTGCTCTAGCTGAGCAGGGCATAAAATGAAGGGGAAAGGGAGTATGCAGTATCTTAAATTTTACTCTTAGTGGGACAAAACACCTGATATCTGCAGCTTAAATAGGAAAGGTTTACTTGGCTCATGATTTCCAAGGTTCGGTCCATGGTTGGCTGGTTCTATTTCAGAACAATCATGGAAGAAGGGTTTGGTGGAGCAAAGCTGCTCACTTTGTGGCAGGTGGGAAACAGAACACAGGGGAAGAATGTCAGAGAGAGATATATCAGGTGCATCTGAAAAATACAGCAAATGTTTAAAAAGTTTATTTCAGTAAAAGACACATGGATATTAATCCCCTTCACTTTGAACCCACCTAGCCCATCACTCTTGCCCCTTTCTGAAGCAGCTCTGGAAGTCCTCTTTTCTGTGGCTGTCTTGATGTTTTGAATGTATTCCAAACATTTGTCTTTCAGAGTTATTTTGATGTTGGAGAAGATCCAGAGGTTGTAAGGTGCCAGATGCAGGGAATAAGGTAGATGAGGACATGCCTTAATGTTTTTAGGAACCTGCCTTTCCCTTAGATGGCATGAGGGAGCAGGATTTACTATATTTTTTTTATCATGCCTCATAAAGACATCCACAAAAGGACACTTCCAGAGCTGCTTCAGAAATTGGCAAGAACAATGGGATAAGTGTGGTCAAAGTGAGAGAGAGTGTTTTGAGGGAGATTAATGGCAATGTGTTTTTTACTATAATAAACTTTAAAAAATTCAAACATTCACTATGTAGTTTGAGTATACCTAGTACTTTCCAAATGCACATCACCAGTGACCTACATTCTCCACCTGGACCCCGCCTCCTAACAGCACATTCAACTATGAACATTGGTGGATTAAACTGCTAATTTATATAACACTCTCATGATCCAATGACCTCTCCGGCTATCTCTTAATCTAGTCAAGTTGACAATTAGATTAACTGACACATGAGGGCTCTAAGGACTTTTGACTAGAGCTGATCCTTTGAAAATTTCTTTTTGTGCTCTCAGGGAAACCAAGACTCAGTGAATAGAAGCCTTTTCCAGGGTCACCTAGGGAATTAGTGGCTATTCCCCTGTGAAAGCCAGATCATCTCTTGTGTTTATCCCATCTTGCTCAGCTGCTGTGACATATCCTGGACCACTTTTCCTGTTCAATGACGATGTTCTGGGGGCACATACCATCTTTTCCGTGATAGATTTTACTTCCTTGGTGCTGAGGTGGAGAGCTGTCCATGCTATTTGCTCACAGACATCAAGGATGTATGGATCTTGGCTTCCTTGAAGTTGTGATGTTCTGTGTGTGTGTGTGTGTGTGTGTGTGTGTGTGTGTTTGGGGGGGTTAATGCGAGTGCAGTGGCCTTCAGTGGCCTTTCATCCTGATGTGGCTTGTAATTGCTACACTTTTCTTTACAATAATTCTTTTAATTATGTTTTCTGGGTCCTGACCATGACATTAACTGTCCTTTCATCATTTTAATTTTGCAAATTTTGTCTCTGAAGGAACTGGCTCTGGGATTTCCTGATGCCGCCCTGGCGAGCCTCATGCAGCCCTGATATAGATTGACAGGCCTCTGTGCACCCTGAAATTTGGTGGGTGCCTCCTACATGTGAATACTGGTCCTTTGTATCTGTCTTAGTTACTTTTCTCTCATTGGTGTGACAATATACTTGACACCCAAAGTTAAGGGAGGAAAGGTTTATTTAGCTCATGATCTGTAGAGATTTCAGCCCACACTTAGCTGGATCCAAGGCAGGGTGGCATGGCAGTTAGGCAGAAGGCAGCAAAGTAAGCAGTGGATGCAAGCAAGGGATAGGCAAGCCTCTTTCTATCCCTTGTATCTAGGCTACCTGGCCCTAAAGTGGGTAGCACTCCCACCCTTAATCCTAATACCTTTAATCCTGGCCTCACGTTCTCTATCCCAGCAGAACCATGGCGAACCCATCAGTGGACTAATTTAGTAATCACACACTCTAGATCCAGCCCCACCTATGACCACATGAGGCTTTGGGGGGACATCTAGGCACAAATCTTAACAGTATCTTCACTCTTAGAAATGATTCTTTAAAAAAAAAAAGAAGAAGACAAATAAATGTACCCAATTTGAAATAAAACAACATGAAATTTTTCTCAGATTTATGCTTATCTAGCCAGGTTTTATGCAAATATGGCATAAAAATTATTCTTTTGATGCTCTCCTTCCCTATCTGCTTAAAAGGGATCCCTGAAGAATTTTAACTTTTTATGTTTTTATCTTTCATCCTTTCTTTCTTAGGAAGAGAAGCAAATGCTCATAGTTATAATTGCAGGTGACAGTAAATCTCCAGCCTCTTCTATTAATTTCAGGAAATAATTTTGCTTTGTTCCCTTAAATCTTTTGTGTCTCTGTAAAGCATATCATTGTCAAGCAGTGTACCTGGCTTTTACCCACGTATTTTCGTACTGAACTTTTTTTTGTAGTACTAGGGATTTAACCCAAGGCCTTCACATGAGCTGCATTCCTGGCTCTTATTTACTTATTTATTATTTTTATGGTTTAGCTCCAGAAAGTCCTTCCAAATGGGGGTGCTATACTCATCCATAGATTCATCCATAGGTGAGTTTGGTAGCAGAATGTGCTGTTAGGAAGTAAGACTGGTCAGAAAAGTTGGATTACTGGGCATGTTGCCTGGAAAGTTCTGTCTCACTCTCTAGCTCCTTTGTTCTCTCTCTGCTTCCTCTCTGCTATGGGTTGAGCGCCTTTTCCTCCACTGTGTCTCTCTACCATTCTGTTTCTGCCTTGGAACCAGTTAACCACGGATTGAAAACGTGAACCAAAGTAAACCTCTCTTTTGAGTTGTGAGTATTCAGCAATGGGAAAGTGACTATTTGTCTATTATTTTGAGACAGGGTTGTGCTAAATCTTGTTAAATTTAATCTTACTAAATTGGCTAAGCTGTGCTCGAACTTGTAGTCCTTCTCCCTCAGCCTCCCAGAGTAGTAGAATTGCAAGCTTGCTCCCTCACATTCAGCTTGAGTATTTATTGGATGCTAGGTGACAGAGCTGTGACAGTACAAGGCAGGACAAGACTGAATAATCAGGAGAATCTCACAAATTATTAGTCAAAATGTGCTAAACGATGCTGTGGTGAAAAGATACAGATCCCAAAGTTACAGTGACTTAATGCGGCAAAGGTTTATTTCTCAGTCGTATTATAGTTTTACAACTCCACCATCACAAAGCTTTTTGCTTCACCTACATAAACAAAAGAACATAGAGCATCCCTGCCGAGCTGCCTTCAGATGAGAGGGATTCTGTCACTGCCAACCAACAGAGCCGAGCTGGTCACCAAGCCCTATTCTGTAGCAAGAAAGCCTGGCAAAGCCTGGGGGAGACTGTGAATACGGGTGGGTACTACTGTCTCTGCCATACCTTGTACAAGCCTCAAAATGTGCATCTCTGAGAAAGAGACATTTATTTAAGTAAAGATACTAAGTAAGAATGAGGGTAGCAGAGTGAGGAATAGTGAGAAACATTTCAAGCCGAGGGAGATGCATATGGAGACCCTGTCAAGTGGAAAAGACCTTACACATTTGAGAGATATGTGTCAGTCATCTTTGTGTTGCTGTGACAAAATACCGGGCTATACAAGCTGAAGGAGAAAACATGTATTTTGGTTCATAGTTTCAGAGGTTTCAGTCCATGGCCAGCTGGTTCCGAGGCAGAAATGGTTTGGCAGAGGGGCATAATGGAGAAAAGTTGCTTTTGTCTTGGTGGCCAGGAAGCAGAGAGAAGGGAGGAACTAGACAAAGAAATAGGCCTTCAAGGTAAGGTCTCCCCAACACACCTCTTCCTACAAGACCCCACCTCCCAACAGCAAGTCAACTATGAGCATATCAGTGTATTAGTCCACTGACGAGTATAGCATGTCTTCAAATCACGTTCCAAAACGCCCATCTGAACACATGAGGCTTCGGGGGGGGGCAGTCTTGATCTCAGTCATCGTAGCTGCTTACCTCACAGTAGCCAGGAAGCACAGAGGGAGCAAAAGAGCCAGAGAGAGGTTAAAGGACCAGGGACGAGTTGCATCCTTCAAAGCCACACCCCCAAGTGATGCACACCCTCCAGCTGTGCCCGACTTCTAAAAGCCTATTCAGCCAGAACTCGTGATCTAATCATCCTTAGAACGTCCCTCTCTGAACACAGACTTCCAAGGGAGGTTTTAGATCCAAATTGTAATAGATTGCAAAGCGAGTTCTGTGATAGCACTGCAGAAGGCAGGAGGGTCATAAGAACTCATTTGGGAAGTGAGCAGACACCAGATCATTCAGGACTGGGCCATGCAGGCAGTGATAAAGAGTCTGGATTTTCTACGCAAGATGTATCATAAATCCATTTAAGAATTTTAATCGAGGGGGTGCCACTGGGGTTTCTGTGTGTTAAAATATCACTCTAATTTCGGCCTTTCAAACTGAGCTGAATCTATCATTCTGCAACTTGAAAAATTTATTGAAGAGGATAGGAACAGATCTGGGAGACCAGTTAGCATGTTTTGCAAGAGTTAAGGCAGGAGGCAACAGTGGCTGAGGTCAAGGGAAGTTCCGTAGTTTGGATACGGCTCGAGTGTTCCCCAGGACCCATATGTTAAAGGCTGAAAAAGGAAGAGGAAAACCCAGGCAGTGTAAGGTTCTGCAAGCAAAGGGAAGAACATGTTTCAAAGAAAGATCCTTTGGGAAAGACCGATGAAGGATTAAGGAAGATAAAGTCAGAGAATCATGCCTATAATCCGAGCACTCTTGGGAAGCTGTGTCAGGAGGATCTCAAGTCTGAGCCTGGCCTTAGTGAGTCTCAGAAATTTTTATTTTTTATTTAAAGGGCTGAAGATATATCTCAATGAGAAGTGCAGGGTTCCATTACTAGTACAAGGGAAATTGTTGTGAAATGTCTTTGGATCAGGTTTACAGAGGTCCTCAGTGACCTGAACAGAAGAAAGCTTTGGTGGATGTCAGCTCTCGTAGCAAGTTTGAAGTCAACTTTCGGCTGTATTTGGTTGTTCTCCCAGCAACTCCTCTAGCAAATTGATGAAGAATCTAAATATTTTTGAAAATTTTCTATAGAACAGAACATTATTTAATAGGATTAGACTTTTAACACGTAACAGTTTTTTTTTTTTAACACATAACAGATCCATACAGTTAGTACAGATTTTCAAAGTTGAATATTGGCGAGTAGGATTTTTTAGAACGTTTAAAAGTTAGTATGGAACAACTGTGATATAAATTAAAACAGTGTATCCTCTTACTGTCCTTTTAATTGATCTCAAATTTAATGTTTCTGGTTTGCTTTTGTATTTAAAAATGGAAAATTCAGAAAATCAGAGACCAGAACAGTTGAAATTATCAAAAGGATGAATTAGAGATAGTCTTATGATGAAAAATTAATTATGTGTGATAAGAAAATAAGAATAAGCCCGGGAACTTAATACCCTTGTGGCTGTCACTGTAAAGGAGTACAGAAAGAATGCTGACTGGTGGCTATTTATCTTTATGGAGGGTCACAGGGAGCAGAATTGCCCTAGAATTTCTGTAAGAGATAGTTGGTTTGATAATAAAAGCTTTTAGACTTCAGTAATTTAAAAACGAGAGATGGTTATGAAGAGAAGTGGGTATTTCCCATCTGCAACACATTTAGCAAGAGTTGGCAGTCATTTGAGTTCTATCATTCTTTAATGGGATTTGCTGGGAATGTGAGACCATTGTACGTCTCTGAGGATCTCACTGATAAGGGAAGTAAATGGATGCAGACCCTGAAAACAGCCGCTGCGCTCTCCTGGCCTCCTCCTCACAGCCACAGGATTTCAGGCCTGCATGTCTGAAGAGCTATAGCGCTCTTTGAGACCAGCGTTCAGACGTTTGAAAGGCCTGGAGCTTGGAAGTTTTGAGCCCGTGCTTGTGTCTTGTAGACTGAAGGTGGTTTTCTGTGCAGTGGACTGCACTCTAACCTCTTTCAAGTGGACATCATCTCCTTCTGGAAGAGCCTTCCCGGTGTAGCTGTTCCCGTTTCCTCGTGCTTTCTCTTGATATCCAAGTAACAGTAATCTGAGTCGTAGTTCATGTGAAGTGGAAGTCTATTACCCTTCCCAAGATTTCTGAGGACTCGGTGGGGTGCCTGTGTCCTACTCTTCCTTCTCTTTGAACCACTGTGCTGGCTTCTCTAGCAATTTCTTTGGCTGCCTCTAGACCACGTTTCAATATTGTTGAGCTGTTTCCTTTCTTCCTGTTACCCTGTATGTGATATAGCTCTTCATTTCAGTGTCCCTCACTCAGTGGATACAAGATACTTAGCCTACCGAATTACCGGAAAACAAGAAAGGGTAGAAGAGGTGGATTATACTGCAGGAAAAAAAAAAGCAAACCTGAGTATTTATTCTGCTGTTTCCAGTGTCCCTCGGCGCAGCCCCTGGACCTTCTGCTGACTGTCTTCTTGTTTCTGTATAGCTGCTGCGTTGCTGGAGACCACTGATCGTCCAAAATGTGAGTCCTCTTTCTCAGCCCAGCTGTCCTGGGTCCTGGGCGCCAGCTCTTTTCCTGACCTCTTGACAAAGAAGCAGTAAACAATTCACCCTGCAACAATGAACTTTCCAAATTACTTTTGTAGAGTAGTTTAAACTTAGTTACTTTTTGACTCAACTCTGTACAGGCCTGGCCATCAAAAATGCCCTCACAATTTTGAGATGACAAATCACTTTTAAAGGTCTGAAAGGTCTCAAACTAAATCATTAAGTAGATTCCTGATCAAAGAACTTGAACTTTTCTTTCTGAAGTCAGTTTTTCTGCTGCTTTTAGCTAATGGAAAAATTATTTCCAAGAAAACATGTGTGTGTGCGTCCAGAGGTTAAATAAAATTTCTCATTGTTACATTACTGACTTGCATGATCTGCCTTATGGCATTGCTTAGCAGAGGAGAATGTGCAGACCAAAGCATGTTCATAAAAAGAATTTCTAGAAGAAACTGGGGAGAGAAGGGTTAAAGGAAATGAACTTCACTCACGACTTTCCTCGTCCTTCAGTCAAGTTGGATGAATGGTACCTCTGTAATGTTCCTTTATATGTCTTATTTTTTTTTTTTTTTTTTTTTTTGGTGGTACTGGGGATTGGACCCAGGACCTTCACACTGAGCAACATCTCTAGGCCTTTAAAAAATGTTTACTTTTGCTACCCCTAGACTGGGGTCAAATTTTGGATTCTCCTGCCTCAGCCTCCCAGAGCGCTGGGATTATAGGCATGTGCCAACATGCCTAGCTAGTTTGTGCTAGTTTGTAGTCCCAGCTGCCATCCAAGACTGGTAAATATTTGTTTAAAGATAATGGTTTGCCTGGATGGATGGCAAAATGAATGAAAGAGACTAGTGATGCCAGAAGTGTGAAGATATACTAGGCAGGCAGTATTGAAGGGTCTGCTTTTTCCTTAGCAGAATGCTGTGTGAGAGAAAAGGGAAGTAAAAATAGGGCTCAAAGGGACAAGGCTCAGCTGGGCAAGGTGGCACATGCCTGTAATCCCAGCACTTGGGAGGCTGAGGCAGGAGGATTGCCATGAGTTTGAGGCCAGCCTGAACTACAAAGCAAGGCCCTGTGTCAAAAAAAAGAGTGAGGGGGGACAAGGCTCAAAGGGACAAGGTAAAGTTGAAAAGGGTAGAATGTAAAGTCAGTCTGCAATGAATTACTATAGATCACTTAGGCAGTGGAGGCGAAGCATGGCTCAAGTTCTAAAGATAAAAGGTTTTTATTTTTTTTTTTTATTTTACTTTTGCATGCTGAAGTTGAGAGACATTAACAGGATGAGGGAGTAAATAATAGTGACGTTTATTAGACGCTTGCTAATGACCAAGCACCACATGCCCATCTCATTTACTTTCTACATCAACTCTATAGAGGTACATATAATTATTCTCATTTTACATATGGACAAAGTGAGCCTTAGATTAATTAACTTGCCAAGGCTTGCAAGTGAAGACTGGAGTTAGACTCTGAGTCCAGATATTTCTGAATCTAGATATTGTGCTCTTAGCTTGGCTACTCATAGATATAAATGAACACATTGTGCCTCTCTCATTTTAGTGTAGTTTGGTTGTCATGTTTGCAGGAAGGAAGCATCAGGAAGATAGGCATGTACATGAAAGGAAAATTAAAGTGCAGAAAGAAGGGGTTCTAGTCATTCTTGAATCATGTCACAATTTGCTTAGGGTTGGCTTGATTATTCTGGAAAATGGAATAAGTTGTTTGATGATAATTATACAGGAAGTAAACATTTAATTCTTTCAAAAATCTGTTTTATAGATGATGGAGCTGAGACTCAGAGTGCTATTACTCTGTACAAACTCATATGGCAAATGCCTTGAAACTGGATTCAACCCTGATTTGTCAGTCTCAAAGCCATGTGCCTGTGATAACTCTGTAAACACTTACTGTGTAATAGCAAGCATTCATCATCAGTACATTCATAATATTTTCTTTTAAAAGGATAACATAGATGTCTTAGTTACTTTTCTCATTGCTAAGACAAAATACCCAACACCCAAAGTTAAAGGAGGACAGGTTTATTTAGCTCACACTTTGTAGAGGTTTCAGTCCATAATCGGCTGGATCCAAGACAGGGTGGCATGGCAGACAGGCAGGAGGCAGCAAGGCAGGCAAGCGGCCTAAGCAGCTCCTTTCTGCCCCTTACATCTTATCTAGACTGCAGGGATTAGGGCAGTGCCAAAGTAATCAGTGGATTGATTTAGTCATCACTTGCCCTTAATCCCAGCATCACACACACTGGATTCATCCACCTCTGAAAAAGCCCCGTGTATGACCGTATGAAGCTTTTGGGGGTCATCTAGACACAAACCATAACAATAGAGTTCATTTAACTCAATTCCTTCATGTTATACTTGGGGAATTGGATTAGAAAAGCAAATTGAATAGACTTAATCAGAAATGTGGTTAATCCAAAAATTCTACTTTTGCCCAGGTTTATTAGATTTCATTTAGTCTTCTTTTACCACAATATAAATTGTCACTTAAATTTTAGGTGCACTCTTTAATCGGGGCTATATCCACATGTATATACTAATTGCACCAGGGTGTTTTCTGCTGCCTTTGGGTTGCTTTCTCGTTCAGAGAAAAAGGTCCCTGCTTTGGGCTCTGGTCCATTTTCTTTGGCAGTGCCACGTATGTGGAATTAGATATTATTGATTTGCTTGAAGGCATTCTGTTAGAGCTTTTGGAAAAAATCTGCCTGCCAGCTGCTTAAAAATGAAGACTAATTACTCTCCATTTTATAGTCATAGCCATCACAGTGATGATGTATTTGCATTCAAATACTGCAAATATTTGACATGCACTATATACTAAATATTTGAATTCACCCAAGCAAAGTGTGTGTCCATGGGGATCTAATAACTGCTGAATTGTAGAATCCAGGGGTTTTATGAAACAAAGGGAACACTGATGAAATCAGACTTGGGAACAGCAGTCAGGCTGCCTTTCAAGGATAATCCTCTGTGTCTAAATTATACATGTGTTATTTTCTGTCATTTGCATGGCCAATTATAGAGAAGTTCCTTGTTGTGAGATGCAATAATTTTATATAATTGCAACTACTTCAGCAGTTTTGAAGGAGGTTTCCCTAGCAGAATAAAGTCTTAGGGAAAACAAATTATCTTGATTTACTAGCAGTTCTGCAAATAGGTTATCCGGGGGAATCGGGAAGAGTTTTTTATGTAGTACAAGGAAACTGCTCCCTGTTTGACATTTTAAATTGCTTGCTTGGAATATGCAGACCTGCGGACTTGTAATTGCATATTGTCGCCTCTCAGGAACTACCACTTTGCACTTGTTTTGAAAACTTTCTGAGTGATGATTAGGGAGAGAAATGATACTCATTTACCCAAGTTATAGAGGACAGGGCAGAAGCTATAAACATCCTGGAAGTGTAAAGATGAGCAAATTTCTAGTAAATTTCTACTTAGAACCACTCTAATAGTGCCACAGTTTTACTGAAATCAGCTTATTTGAATGTTGCTACCAAATGAGTGACATGAAGAGGAAAGGCAGTTGGCATTCTAAAAATACCTAGTTTCATAAAATCCAAGACTAGATGGCTTTAGTGATAATCCAGAATAACTGGCTCTTTGCAGGCAGGAAGCTTAGGGGCTAATGCCCTGTTTTGGCGGCACACAGCTGTTAGAGGGGTAGCCAAGGTTGGATCTTGTGTTCCAGGTCCCTGTAATGTGGAGGATTTCTGGCAATATGATGTTGAACGGGGCTCTGCAGAGTTCCCCAAGATGTATGGCATTTTATTTGTTTCCTATTAGAGTCAAGAAGTTGACAATAGTATTTCTCTGATGGCTAACTGTAGCTAGTTGCTGAAGCAGAGCAGGGAGCTGCTTTCCTGACAAGGCACCTTCCTGCTGTAGATACCAGGAGCTGGAGAACAGAGAAGTCTTCTGGCTTTAGAGGTCTGCAGTGCATTTCCTGTGTCTTTGCAGAATCTGTGAGTGGGGTTATAAATATTTGCTGCTTTCCCTCTGGCTAAATATTCAAGAAAACTTGTCTTTCTTCAGGGAATAGCTGGCCTGAGATGGCGGAGTACTGATAACGAACTTGTGCTCTCTTCATTTCTTTAAACAGAATCATGTTCCAGGTCAGTCTCTCTCTCTCTTCTAAATGTTTTTTAACTTTCTGCATTACTTTGGTGGAGCTTACACTTTCCATTTTATCGTATTTTCGTCTCATACTAGATTAGGAAAGTATAGAGAGTAGAACTGATATAGGATTAGGGTGTGGCCTGACCTGGCTGGGAAGATGAACATGACCTTGGGGAGTGGCTTTGACCTGACGTCAGCCTGGGGCGCGAAATTGCAATCGCCCCTCTTCTCACGGGGTCCAGAAACTCTCACGAGAACAGAATCCAGATAAATATGAATAGCACCACGAGTTCGCCCTCTTGCCTCTCTTGCCTCTCTCGCCCCCTCGCTCGCCCCCTCTCTCCCGGCGCTCTCCCCTCTGCCTTGCGCACTTGCCCCCTGCTCCCTAGTCTCCCAGGCCTTTTCAGATTCCTAATTGCAGCATCAGCTGGTTATTTTACCCACCTGGCCAAACCAGTCTCCCTTTTGTTACTTAAACAAACTTTCCCAATGCCCTAAAATTCGCTCCTGCAATTCATTGCCTGCGCAAATAAAGAACCTGGAGATATATTTTCTGAATCCCCCTTCCTATCCGACAACAGAACCTCAACCTGAAAAGTCTTTGGCCCTGATTAGCATAGTGCCTGAACTGTAAGAATTTCTCAATGAACATTCATAAATGAGTAAATGGACACATTCCTTGCCATCCTGGGAATTTTCTTCTGTGGCTGTTTCCCAGTACCTGTGGCTGTGCACAGGGTATGTGTTCACAGGTACTTTCCTTCTAGTTGTGTTGGGTGAAGGACGTGGGACCTCTGCTTTGTCCCTGCTCTTCCCTTGCCCATTGGTTTCTTCTTCCAGGACTTACATAGTGAAGAGAAATTTCAGGGCATCCTGAGAAGTGGAAATATGTGCACACCATTTTCCCATTTCTAAATTAAGGAACAGTAATTTTTTTCACTGCTCATATAGTACAAAGTATGCTTACAATATCACTGTTGAGTTTGCAGAATGAGCCAAGTCCTTTTTCATGATGCTTCAGTCTTTTTTCCAAGAGTATTTCTAGAATAATGAACTATTCTTAACTTTTTTTGACCTAATATTACTCCTTTATTCTTAAGATTCAAAATATTGTATGATCATCACTCTTTTGGGCAGTCTTCCTGTGATAAAGATATAAGGTTACTATTCTGAAGACCAGTTTTTATGAATATTATTCCTTGAGAAAGCTTAATCTCATATTCTGAAATGTTGTAATGAAATGCACAACCTTCCTAAATTCTACACATATTTTGTGAACTATTTGAGATCAGACTCATACGATCATATCCTTACTTTACTAAAATAGAATTTTAGTAAGTCATTACAATGCAGAAGGTGTAGGAAGAATTAGAACAATAGGCTATTGAAGTAGAGCTGAAGTCAAAGTTGGGTAAAATTGCCATAAAAATAAAAGCTAAGAGAGGAGAAAGCTTCCAGTGGAAGTGAATAGAGAGCAGGAGGGAGGATGATTATTTGTGGAAACTCATTCAGGCTGTGTGCTTAGGACACAGTAGGAATTTATAGCAAGAATAAGGTGCGTAATCTTGGAAAGGGGAAGAATAAGCTTGCCTATGTTAGATAACTACGAAGGCATGCAGTTTGCATGAACCCTGCCATCCTATCAGGTAGCTGGGCCTTAAAAATGATCCAGAACTATTGGAACCTTTCACTCTCCAGGGATAGGCAGGAGTCAAAATCATTGCATTCCAGTAATTTTACAAATCAGAGTACATAGAACTCCCAAAGAATGAATGTTGATCCTTGAAGATGATCTCATGTTTAAAAATGACAGATTGCATAGTGAGAGCCAGTAGATGACACTAACAGAATAACTAGCATTCCAAGACTAATTAAATTAAACTTTTCCTCAATTTTTTTGTGGTAAACATAATGTAAAGGGGGTTGGAAATGTGGGTCAGTGGTAGAGCACTTGCTTAGCATGTGCAAGGCCCTGGGTCTGATCCCCAGGACCCCAAACAAAACAAAACACTCACAAAAACACGCAATATAAAATTTATATCTTAACCATTTTTAAATGTACAATTCGAAGGTATTAAATACATTCATAATGTTTGTTGTGCAACCATCAACTTCATTCATCTCCACAACTCTTTGTCTTGTAAAACTGAAACTGGACCCCCGTTGAGCAATGATTCTCCCTTCCTCCCTCTCTCTAATCCCTACAAAATGCCACTTTACTCTGTTAACATGATTTTAAGTATTCTAAAAACCTCATAGAGGCGGAATCATGCAGTATTCGTTTCTGCAAATCTCCTGTGGTTCGAATGTCCCCTCTAAAACATCTGTTGAAACTTAACGACCTTTGTCAGTATTAAGAGGTCCTTAGGTCATGAAGGTTCTTCCCCCTGCATGGACTTGTCTCTTTGTCATGGGGGTGGGTCAGTCACCCTGCGAATGTGTTCCTGATAAACAGGATAAAGTCAGTGTGATATTCGTCTCTAATTTACATGTACTCACTTATCCACTTCTGTACTTTTTTTCTGAGAAAGCATGGTCATTTCCCAATTTTACCTAAAAATAAAGTCATTTTCGAATATCCTACTTTTTAGTATCTGACTACTGAAAGGGGCAAAAAAATGAGGAAAGGCGAAACAATGGCCCTGGCCTTTTGCTTCCCATAGAATTCCCCTTAACCAGAGGGAAGGAGCCTCTAACAACACGGGGGGAAGGAGGGGCGACAAAAATGACTATCCATCTCTTTGTCTGTACCTCTGTGATGGGAAGCAAAAATCAGTTATCCAAGAGCAAATCCCTGAATTTGTAGGACAGGGTGCTGTTTGCCCACCGTGGCTCCCATATATTATGTGCAAGCTACTCCCAGAACATGTGCAAAGCGCCCTGTTATGAGGCTAGGAATGGGAGATGGGTAGCTGTTATTGTGCAAAACTCTGTAATTGACCAAAGTTAAGTGCACTTTAATATTCAAAAGACTCAAGAGTTCAAAATAGTTACATTAGGCAAATTCTGCTGGTGCTGTTGTTGTTCAGGTTGTTGTTTCCTACTCTGCTGTTTCCCCAGGGTCTTCTCTCAAGAGCTAAATATTTTAAATCAGAATTTAGAATATGGGAATATTTAAATTATATTTATGTTATAAAGAAATAAGTAGAAAATATAGCAAGAAACCAAAGTACTATGAAAAATGAGTAGTTTTGAAGGAAATAACTAAATAGTTCTAGGAATGAAAAAATGCAGTATTTGAAATTGAAATCCTGAGAAATGAGTTACATAGATAAGCGAGTTTATTGGCAGAAATAGGTAGAGAGAGAGAGAGAATTGGGTTAAAAAAATTCCTAGGGATCTGACAGAGAGATAAGATAGAAAGATTAAAGAACCGTTAATAGGTAAAGCAATATAAAGTATGTAATGAAGAAAACAGAAAAAGGGTAATATTTGGAGAAATAAGAATTTTTATAACTGAAGAAAGGTGGGAATTTGAAATTGAAGAATCACATCTATTCCAAAGAGAATAAAAAGCTCCCCTAAATATTATGTACTTGTTATGTAGTATTAACATCCTTTTTGTCTCAAACCTCACTTAATATATGCCATGATATTTTAGTAATAGCATATGAATAAAATATGGACTGAAATAACCTTTATACTTAGGGAGTTCCCAGTCACCATCATTCATAGTCACAATTATCCTCATTGTCATCAGCAACAGTATGTATCAAGGCCCAGAAACTGAGCTAAGCATTTTAGATCAATTACTTCATTTTCTATTAAACCATTATGTTACTTTGCTAGATAAACTTGAAGATACCATCCTATATGTTTTCTTTTGAATAAAGCAGATACCAAAATTAGTTTTGCAGTAAAACTTCTGTCTTTTCTAATATTCCATGAGAATTTTTTTACAATTGTGTTTATTATAATTCACAATAATTACCAGAATGGTTAGATTAATTTATTAATTCAGTAGACATTTATTGGTTGCTTGTTAGGTACTCTAAGACATGCCATTATGCTTACTGTGTGCTCTGAAGATTGTGCCATTTTCATACACCATTATATTCCAGACCTAGATCAAAAGAACATCTATTTTATTCGCTCATGTTTCTTTCAGTCATGAGTATCGGCACGATTCCTTTCTTCTTCACACCATGAAAGCTCGGCCTACTTAGCCTTGGTACAGCAGAGGAACATGAGAGACCTCATTCTACACGCTCTTGTATCATCCAAGAACACACGGCGGTGGAAAGTTCCCAGTAAGCAAGCGTGTTTCAGTCCTCAGTCACATCGTGTTTTCTAGTGTTCCTTTGGCCAAAGCAAGTCACATGGTGAAGCTCAGTCAACGTATGTGCGTGCGTGCGTGTGTGTGTGTGCACATGTGCAGCATGTATGAATTTGGCATAGATACAAGAGGTTGGGATATATTAGGGTCATCAGAGTGACACTTTGACTCAAGGGTAATTAAAATTTTAAATGGTGTTAATATTTCAATTAATCAAAACTGGTAAGACAAATAAAACTTCAGTTTCACTACCACTTCAAGATTATAAACCTCAGTCATTCCTTAGGTTTTGGTGAACTCTGTTATGGATCAGGGGCAGTTAGTCTAGTTGGGCAGCCAGCTGAATTCTTCAGGTAAAAAGTAGGCTTCTACTAAAATAGCTTCTAAGAGTATTTCTGCTAGAAGGACTGGTCTCATACAGTCCCTCAAATGTGCTGCTTTGGGGAGCTTGCCTTGGAGGCAGTGAATTATTACTTCTGTAAAAGGATCAAGTACCTCACCTTCCGTGCATATCTCACTGCCACGGGCAAAGAATCTTTTGACCTCTTTAGAAGCTGGAAGAAAGATTGTGCCCTCTAGTACTTTGGACAGTTCAGCCTGCAAGAATATAATTAATCATTACTTTCTGGGTCAGCTCCTGAAGCAGCTCCTTTATCATCATCCATCTTTTTCTAGAAGATATCTTTAAATTTCACTTCGTTAAAAAAGAATAATGTGGCTGCCTTTTATGAGAGCGGGATAAGAGTGTTAGGAGAGCATCGTTTTTTTGTTTGTATTTCTTAGGTGGAGGAGAGAATTTTTAAATTATGTATATTTGTGAAGCTCCTGAGGCATTTGGGGATACTTGTGTCTTCAAAAATTATCACACGTAGGGCCGGGGATTTAGCTCAGTGGTTAGAGTGCTTGCCTTGCAAGCGCAAGGCCCTGAGTTCGATCCCCAGCACCAAAAAAAAAAAAAAAAACCTAGATAGCAAAAATTATCACACGTAGAGACTACAGTGAATATTTGTTGTCCACAGCAATTGTTTATTTCTTCCCATCACGCCCAGATTTCCATGTGGTGATTTCCATGTTTTCTGGAAAGCTGGCTCTATCTGTAGCCTGTTCAGAGGTAGGAGCTCAGCCTACAATCAAGCAATCAGTGAATTTTATTCCACTGGGCAGGTAACCTACATGAATACAATTGCATTGAAAAATTTGTAGGAATGTAGAGACGATTCCTATGCAATAAACCTGCTGAGAGCTATCTTTCTGGGGACCAGAAGAGGGCCAGCCCCCAAGATCTAAATGAAAACTATACTGAAGGCAGAAGAACAAGAAGGAAAGAGATGCAGTCCATGCTGACATCACTGAGCTGCTGAGTCTGGCTTTATCTGAAGCAACTTTTTAGTTACATGAACCAATAAATTCTCCCCTTTTCACTCTCATCTGAGTTAACCTATATTACTAGAACCAAAGTATCCTGAATAATTCACAGAAGATCCAGAAGAAAAGATAAATTTTGCAAATCGTAAAGTCCTTTACAGTCTACAAATTGAGGAAGAGGATGCTTTTGAAGTACAGTGATGAAGAAAAGAAAATTGTAACAAAGAGGAGAGGAAATTTACTTAATATGCTGTTCCTATCGAAGCTTGCGTAAAAAAGAATTTAACAGATAAAATTTGATGGTGTAGGAAATATCGAAGGATGAAAACCACGCTATATTCTCCTACTGGAATAAGGACTATTTTGTGCCTTGGACGAGTCTGCCTTAGCATTCCACAGACTCACTGGATTAAAGTTAATTTAACAGATATTTATTGAGCAACTAGTATATGTCAAATACTTGGAATACAGAGAATAATAATAATAATAATAAAAATTCAAAAGTAAATGAAAAGAGGAGGAAGTGATCTAACAAAATAATTACAATTCAATGTAGTAAATACAATATTAAAAGACCATTATCAGAATGATCAGTTCTATCTATAATCTAGGAGAGGGGTCCCCACATGAATATCTATGACGATTTTTCTTTTCTGTGGCAAAATAAGAAAAATAAGAACAATAAAATTAAAGATATTTTCATAAAATTAGATTCATGAATTTGAAAATATTTCATTAATTCTGAAATTATATTCTTCTGCCCTTATTTTGGTTCTAATTTTTCCTATATATTGATAGGTGGTGTATGTGTGTATGTGTGTGTGAGACATTATTTGGAAAAGCAAAAGTAAACAATCATATGTTAAATCTCCTTTTTTTGTTTTTAATAATGTCTATATCAGGAAAGTTTGGCAACCAGTTTTCTAAGGCATAGTTAGAGAAGGTTTTGAGAAGAGATTATTTAACCATCATAGTGAAGAAGACAGAGATCTCTGTATAAGCAAGCATAGAAATATGAAATGGGCTGGATGTTTTGGTTCACGCCTGTAATCCCAACACTTAGAAGGCTGAGGTAGGAGGATTGCTGCGAGTTCAAGGCCAACCTGAAGTACACGGCGAGACCCTGTCTCCAAAAAAAAAAAAAAAAAGAAATATGAAATGGAAAGACCTGATTGGGCAATGACATATATTGTTTTTAAGTCATCAGATTTTATCTTATTTTATTTCTTTATTGATACATGTTTGCCTTGCATAATGATCACATTCGTCATAGGGAATTTGTATGTATATATAATACATCTTAATTCTTTTTCTCCCATTTCCCTCTGCTCCTATCAACCCTTCTTCCCCTCTCCATTTACAAAAAGCTTTGCTAATGGCATATATTGTCGCACACTTTAAGATAACAATATGTGGAGGAAATGAAGTTGAAATGCTTGGGTTGACTGAAATATTAAAAGACCTTGAATATCATGCTAAAGAATTAAATTTGATCTAATAGGCAGTTGGAGCTACTGAAACATTTTAAAGTAGGGGAGTACATTATCAATATATACTTTAGAAAGAGAAGCAAACTGACAGGACAATACATCTGTTTCTTTGACAGATATATTTTTAGTGCATCTAAAAGTCAGAAGCTACTTTTCAAGTATAAAGAATAAATCTCTTAAGAGGTTTGATATCTGTCACAAAGAATTGGACATTGATTCCTGCAAAATATGAATCTGAAGCTTGAGTTAGCTGGTTATTATCAAACAGTAAAGGGAACCTTCCCCACCCCAGAAGTCAAACAGTTTCTCCAGAGCAGTACCTTGGAACTTTTGGAAGGCATTTAATTACTGTTATGAAGAGTCTGAGAAGGACAAGCTTGTACAGTCTGATCTCTAAAGAGACACTATATGTTTTTTAAAAATTATTTATTATTTTTCTCTTGTGCCATTTGCCTTAAAGATCTCTTACTACTTGTATACTGGAACTCTCAGAGCTACTCTCCCCACTCCCATAGTGGGAATCAAGCCTAAGGGTGGTGTTGTACCACAGAGGTATACCTTCAGCCCTTTTCATTATTTTTATCATAAAAACTAAAATTTATCGAAATTTATGCAGACTTACAGACCACAATATATGGTGCCATTTGCATGTAACAACAAGCAATGTAAACAACCACATAGATGCAGTATTAAGTTGCAACTACATAAAATTGACTATAGTACATAGTGTATATATTACTGTTTTACGTTTTGGTTATTAGGTTCCTGTTTTTGGCATCTCTTTATTCCTCCAAATTGTCCTTCTCTTCCCCCTTTCTCCTTTTCTTGTTCCCTTGGACCCTTTCTCTATTGAGTGAGGTCTATCCCGTTGTTTCTTTGTAATCATATTTTATCATTTTCTTTGTTTGTACTTTGCCTCACTCAAATGAGGGATACCATATGGTAATTCAATCTTGCATGTCTGATTTATTTTACTCAACATTATGTTTTCCAGAGTCATACATTTTCCTACAAATGACTCTAATTTGTCCTTTATAGCTAAGTAGTGTTCTGTTCCATTATATATAGATACCACATTTTGCTTATCCAGTCATCTGTTGATGGGTATATAGGCTGTGTCCAAAATTTAGCTATTTCAAATTGTGCAGCTATAAACATGGTTGTGCAAGAATCGGTGTAGTATGATGACTTTAGCTCTATGGGGAGGATACCTGGTAGAGGAATGGCTGGGTCCTATGAAATTTCTACTTTCAGACCTTGAGAAATCTCCATACTGATTTCCAAACTGGTTGTACTAGTTTGCATTCCCACCAACAATGCAGGAGAGTTCCTTTTTCACCACAGCCTCACCAGCATTTGTTATTGTTGGATTTCCTAATGGTTGCCATTCTTTGCAGGGTACGATAGAATCTTAGTGTTGTCTTAATTTGCATTTCTCTAATGGCTAAAGATGTTGAGCATTTTTTCATATATTTGTTGGCCATTTGTATTTCTTCCTCTGTGAAGCAAGACACTATATTTTGCATGACAGAGAGTTGCTGGGTTGATTTCCCCCGCTCTAAATGAAAATAAAATCAAAGTGTAATCAAGCTGCCATATGTACCCACATCTCTGCTCTGGATTAACTTGAGGCATAATTTAGTAGGATAGAAAATGCCTTGAGGTTAGAGAATTTCATTGGTGTTCCAGGTCCTTGCTTGTTATCTGGGTGATCTTGACCAAGCATCTTAGCTCTTTGGTCCTTAGTTTGTACTCAATCTCATAAAATTGCTAGGAGGTTTCTGTAAATGACGTAAGGAAAACCCAGTTTTTGGCCTACCATGTATGTCACTGTTGGAGTTTATTTCTCATAGATAAGATTAGTAGGCCATTTTAATGTGTCTTCTGCAGGGTCCAAGAAAGACTACAAACAGAGGCTGCTCTACCATGTCTGAATGCTAAAAAGTTATAAATCACAACGACAAGCATCAAATAAGTGTTATATGGTTCTAGATTAGTAAATATACTTTTATAATGAAAATCTTGATGTGTATAAAGCAACAGTTCATAACAAATAGCTATGGATATTGCAAATTAATAATTGCCCAAGGACCATGATATTTTCCATGAATACCCCTTGAGCTGCCCACTGGGCTGGAACGGGAGGAAAGGAGGGGCGCAAAGCTCTCTTCCGCTTGTGGGCGGCTCATGCTTGCTCCCCAGACCTGCTGGTTTCCTCTTCCTCTTTACTGGGGGAAAGACTCCCTGATCCCTCCCAGGGATCGACTGCTTGCTCATCTCTCTGCCTGTGCCGCACCATCTAACTACCGTGCAAAGGTCCCTCATGTTGAAGCTTCCAGATTTCTTTTCACTTCCTTGGGTCTCTTCAAATTACTTCTTATCACAAATTTCCATCACCACTGCTACCCCTCGCACCATCAGCATTACCTTTTTAAATTCCTCAGAGGAACCCAAAGCGGGAACGCCAGGCTCTCACATAGACTCCGGCTTCTGCTCCGGACTCTGTCTTCTTTATCTCCCCGTGTCTGGGTCTGTTCCGAAAAAGTCTGTAAAAGCAAAGGGTGCTCCGGCCCACAGGTCTGTGCTCTGTCCATGCATACTGCAGTCATGGGAGAGAAGTTAGTAAATGTACATAACACAGATGCATTCTTTTTCATTCCTTTTTCCTTCCCTCCCTTCCCCCATCTGTCCTTCGCTCCTCTTCCGTGTGTGTGTGTGTGTGTGTGTGTGTGTGTGTGTACACGTTTGCTGTACATAATATTTACATTGCTTGTGTGGAGTTGGTACATGTACATAACACATCCCAATCCCTTTCTTTCATCTCTTACCCCTTCCTCTTTTCTTCCTTTCTCCATCTCTTGACCCCTTTCTCCTTTGAGAACAATCTATCTCCTACTTCCTATTATATATCTTTTATTTTGCTCTTTATTTTTATTGTGGGTTTCTCATATAAGAACCAATGTAATATTAATTAATATTAATATGTATTTATTAATATTAATATTAATAAACGTGTGTTTGATGTACTTCACTGAGCATTATATTTTAGGGTACATCCATTTTCCTACAAATGACTCAAATTTATCTTTCTTTATGGCAGAGTAGAACTCCATGATGTGTAAATACTACATTTTCTTTATTCATTCATCTGTGGACGAACATTTAGACTGGTTGCAAGATTTAGCTGTTTTGAATTGTGCTGCTACAAACATGGGTATGCATGTATCTCTGTAATATGAGGTCCTTAACTCTTTAGGTAAAATTCCTAGAAGGGGAATAGCTGGGTCAAATGGTATTTCTAGTTTTAGTGTTTTGAGGAATCACTATACCGATTTCCATAGTGGTTGTATCAGTTTATGCTCCCATCAACAATGAAGGAGGGTTTCTTTCTCCTCCACAGCCTCTCCAGCATTTGTTGTTATTTGATTGCTTGATAATGGCAATTCTTTCTGGGGTAAGATGACATCTTGGTGTTCTTTTAATTTTCATTAATGGCCAGCAATGTTGAGCATTTCTTCATATATTTATTTACCATTTGTATTTCTTCTTCTGTGAAGTAACTGTTCCTTTCAATTGTCCATTTTTGATTGAATCTTTTATTTTGGGGATCTAATTTTCTTTTTTTTTAGTTCTTTACATATTCTCCATATGAGGCCTCTTTCAGAAGAATTGCAGGCAAAAATATTTTTCTATTGTGTAGTTTCTCTTTTCACTCTATCAGTTGTTTCTTTTGAGGTACAGAAGCTTTTTAATTTAATATGATCTCATTGGTTGATTTTTTGAACCATTTACTATATAACTAGGGTTCTGTTCAGAAAATATTTACCTACACCTATGACTTCAAGAGTTTTACCTATCTTGTCTTCTAGTAGGTTTTTTTTTTTCGGTTTAACAATTGTCATTTGATCCATTTCAGAAAGATATCCCTTGTTCTTGGATAGACAACCAATATAGTTAAAATGGCCATATATGCAAAATTGATATACAGATTTATGCAACCTCCATCAAATTTCCATCAGCTTTCTTTACACAACTGGAGAAAACAATCTTAAAATTCATATACAACCAGAAAAGACCTAGAATAGCAAAAGCAATTCTGAGTAAAAAGAGCAAAACGAGAGGCATCCCAGTCACAGATTTGAAGTTATATTACAAGGCTACTGAGATAAAAACAGCATGGCACTGGCACAAAAAGCAAACAGAATCGATGGAACAGAGTAGATGATGCACAAACAACTTCAAGTATAATCAACTATTTGATCTTTGACAAAGGGACAAAAACATACACTGGAGAAAAGATAGTTCCTTTAATGAATGGTATCGGAGAAACTATCCACATGCAAAAGATCGACTCTATCTCGCCATGTACTAAGTAAAATCACATTTTTAAATGAAAATTTAATCTCTTTTTGTGTACTTTTCTTTTTGTTTGCCACAGATTTATTTTCTTCTTCTTTTTATTTTGGCTGGATTAATCAGGTGTTCTATATTGCTTCCTCAAAGTCCCTTTTCCCTTTTGCTGGCTTGGGGGTAGTTATTTCTAAGTTTTACCATGCATACTTTATTATATTATTTGTAATATACCCTAAAGTTTTTCTGCCCCAACCAGTAGAATTTCAGAGACAGTAGAAGAAGGAAGAGAACTTCTGTGGAAGAGTTAGGTTTTAAAGGATTGAAAGAATTTGGTTGGGCCTGCATTGCAATAGTCTTAGACAATAATTAGGAGAGTTAATGCCTCTGTTCTTTGGGGAAGATGTTACTTAAAAGGGAATTGGTCATTGATCAAACTGACTTGGAAAATGGAAGAAAGCCAGGAAAGCAGCTGAAGCAACTATGATAAGATGCAGCTTAAAATCCATTTTTTTCTCTAGATTCTCCAGATACACTGAAGTCCTCTTATACCAGTTTGCTGTTTTACTTGGAGTCCCACAGTTAGGCCTTTAATGAATTTCTCATTGTACTAAGTTTTCTCAGGAGTTTCTTTCAAAGGGGATATATGTGTCAAACTTCTGTATTATTCACAATTGGAATTGGAAGTAAAAATTGTACATTTTTTTGGAAAAGAGAGCTATGATATAGGATATTGAAATCTGCGGAGAGAGCAATAACCCAGGTCTAATACCAGTTGGTGTATTCAGGTACTGTGCGTACATTTATGTACTCTGATAAGAGTGGTGAAGGTTAAATAGTGTTTTAGACTTAGTGAGCTAAACCTGCACCATATTAATTGATGAATTAACCTGAGGAAGGCTTTGATAAGATTAAATTTGTCCCTTACGGGTTTTTCTCTGTGTTGTTTTTTAAATGTTTTCCTGAGATTCAGTGTAAAGAAGTGATGATTCTTAAAATCAAATTGTTTTATTATCACAATAGGCAATGATGGAGAACTTTTTAGGGCTTTCAATGATATGAACAGCCCAGTGTGGCACATATGCTGTAGGTTTGCTACTGCTGTAATAGGGCCTGTCTTAACTAGAAAGTGTAGACTCTTACCCCTAAAGCTTGTCTTAAATCCAAAACTCTGGGCAACATGTTATAGAGATTTAATTCCAAGGATAAAATGTGTCTGTTAGATGGATGGTATATTTTCATGAGCCGTAGATGCCATATTACTCTTAAGCCGTAAGTGATTTACCTCACTAATTTTTTCTATTTCCTTTCTTTGTTATCCTAATGTATAAATATATTCCATAAAAATCTTGGGGAAGAGAAATCAGTTCTATTTGTTATACTCTTCTGCCACTACTGGTGTTGGAATAAGGATTGCCCCTGGTTGCTTCTGATTCGAATCCATTTCAAAGCTTTGTTTCTTCTGAATCCTCATGCTAGGCACGTGGCAGATGTTCAATTCGTACCTGTTGATTGACTGAATTGGAATTGATTAACTCTCTTTAATAAGAAGCCTGAGACCAGCAGGCATTTTCTCTGTGTTTTACATGAGAATGTCTGCCATCTGCGCTTGGAGTAATCCTCTCCGCTGGACCCCCACTCTGAGGGATGTGGCAAGATGCAATTTCTTGCCCTGAACTGTGTACCCAATAAAGTTCTGTGCTTCTAATTAAACTTTTTTCCCCCAAAGTTTAAGTTTAAGTGAATTAAATACAAGGTAGCGACAAGCTTTGTGGAATTACTACTATATGAGCTTTTGTTTTTAATGTGAAGTTTTAACTGATAATCTCCTAACAAGGAATATCACTAAAGTCGTGGCTGCTGCCTCCTCTGCTTTGCAGATTCTTGTTTGTTCCCTTTGGGGTGACATTTGGTGTGGCCCAGAGTCACTGCTGTCAGCAGGGTCCTGGAGGGCAGCAGAGTATTGTCTGGCTTGTTTTGTCCACGAGCTGTTCTATCCCCCAGAGACTGACAGCAAATAGACTTCTGGCTGAATAACAAGTGGGGGCCTGGTGACAGGCTGACATTCTTCACAATTTTGTCAGTAACTGTTCACACCACTGTACTTGGGCCCTGCTAGCCTGAAATAAAACATTCAAGAAAACTACAAATACCCTATCCCTGGACAAATGTAATAGAAAAGCTTGATTTCAGGACTGGGAGGCAGTTTAAAATTCTCCCCAAAGAAGTGCTTTTGTGAATTAAGTGTGTATACAAAAGCAACCAGAGTCCATTACAGAAACGGAAATGTGAAGAAGTCATTTGTTTCTGTTTAGTAAACACATTCTCTTTAAATTTTTCAAATTAAACAATGAAATAAACATAATTATTTTTATAAGAGCTAGACTGAGTTAAAGTTGCCCAGGCTGGGCTTGAATTTTTTTATTTTCCTGCTTCAGCCTCTCAGAGTGCTGGCACTGATTAACTAAACCAAAGGGAAGAAAATTTATTGATTTGGGGATTAAATACAGTTCATTTGATATTAATTAGATGTAAATTTCTTGAGGTCATCTGTGTATGAAATCATAAGGAAGCATATATAGTGTATGTTTTTAATGGAGGAGGGGAGAGAAGGTGGGTACCAGGTGAAGAGAATGAGCCGCTGGCTAAGGAAGGAATGGCTGGGTGAACATCACCTACTTCACACGGTGAACCAGGAACACTGGACATCAGAAGGGAAATGATGCTTTTTTCCATTTTCCTGATGTGGTTTGTGAATGCTGAATGGAGAGACTCTGTGCAGTGAGCAGGCGCTGAGGATTCTTGGCAGGCTGACCGATGAGTGTAGGAGCCCTGGGGAGTGCCCAGTATGGGAAAGAGCCGGAATCACTGATAACAGAATGTATCAAACAGAATTTCTTTAGATGTGATGAGTTTTTTCAGTCCTGATTTTGTGAAAAGATTTCCATTAAATAATGTAGGAGAGAGAGAAAAAGTAAAACAAAAAAACTTTAAAAAGTCTTATCTAGATAAAAGCAGTTTTGTCCTTTTTAAAGATGGGAGATATCGCAGCACATTTATATGCCGGTGTTGATCTAGGAAGATGGAGAAATGGATGATGGAAGAGACAGATAGGCCCTCTTTGGAGCTTTGCCCTTGAGTAGGTGAGAGAAGACGAGATATGGTACAGCCACAGAGTTTGTCTGAGATACGCGTATGGATGGTTCTACTACAGAGATGGAGGTTTAGTAGTCAGAGTAATAGTAATTAGGTGCTGTAAAATAATCAATGGCCTATTTCTTGCTTATATCACAGTCCAGAGCAGGTCAGACCCCTGTTGATCAGTGGGGTGAACAGTGGGGAGGTGGACCGGAAGCTGAAGGCCACATTCACATATAGGCTTGTCCGTCACGCTGAGCGGCAGCAGTGACCTTCAGAAAGGTCTGGCCACTTGTTCATTTCTGCTTCTAATTAGCACACAAGTTTCATTTTGGTCAGCTCTATCCTGAAACTGTGTAGGGAAAGGAATTCTGGGGAATATAGTTTCTGGCCTTATTCAAAATGTCAGTAAGGACAATGTAGTATACTCAGCTTTATTTTTCACTGAACTACCTATCAGTATTTGAAATGGTAGGTACAGTGGTACCTTGATTTACGAACTTAATTTGTTCTTTGATTTTGAGAAAGATGGCCAAGGTTGTGCTTGCAAAGGGAAGCAAAATTTTGCCTAATGCTTTTGTCTGCAAACTGAATTTTTTGCAAACAGAAGTGTTTGTGAACCAACATATTACTTTCTTTGATTGTTGATTTTTGTTCTTATAAAATTGAATCCCGTGAGTGCAGTGATTTGCTTTTTTTTTTTATTTTTTATTTTTTTGTGGTGCTGGGGACTGAATTCAAGCCCTCTGCACTGAGCTACATTGCCAGCCCATTTATTTTGTTTTTGAGACAGGCTTTTGCTAAGTCACTGTGTTGCCCAGGCTGGCCTTGAATTAGTGATTTTCCTGCTTCAGGCTCTCAGAGTGCTGGGGCTGATTATAGGCAAGGGCATAGCCTATGCTGTGATTAGAAGCATCTAGAACGAAGTGTGGTACAGGAAGTATTGGTGTAATAAATGAGTTTTTTGGATATCTTTTTGATGTAGGAATAGGGTGTAGCCTGACCTGGCTGGGGGGATGAACATGACCTAGGGGAAATGGTCTTTACCTGACGTCAGCCTGGGGTGCAAAATTCCAATTGGCCCTCTTCTCACAGGATCAGAAAACTCTCAGGAGAACAGAATCCAGATAAATGTGAATGGCACCACGAGTTCACCCCTTCTCTCCTTTTTTGCCAT
>PVJO010021233.1:0-30477 GCA_004026905.1 Hystrix cristata | reverse complement strand
TCTCTCTCTCTCTCTCTCTCTCTCTTTCTTTCTCTCATCAAAATTATTTTAATATAGTTGCTCTGTTGCTCTACTTGGAACAGGTATGTTGGTTTCTTTTGTTCCTCAATAAATTGCCAATTCATAATTCCATAGCAAGTAATTTCTTTTAAATTTCATTTGTCTTTGCAAAAAAGTCAGTGATAGGGGCTGGGGATTTAGCTCAGTGATTAGAGTGCTTGCCTTACAAGCACAAGGGCCTGAGTTTGATCCCCGGCACCACAAAAAAAAAAAAAAAAAAAAAAAGTCAGTGATAATTTGATAGTATTTTTGGTGATTTCTGCCCTGCTATATTATAAAAAATACGTGGGAGATGAGTCTCAATATAAATACAGTATTTTCTTTTATAATTCCTACATCAATTTACTCGTGCTTGATGATGACACATGGTAACTTATTTTTTACTTTTTAAAGATATGATGACATGGAAGGAAGTTGAGCTGGCCTAGCAGGGCTATAAACCACTCACCTGCCAGGCACAAGCTGTGTGCTTTGAGTAGTTTGCTAGAAAGGAAAATGGGCTGAGCTGACCACCTCACAGCCTGACACCAAAGCTCCTCTGTGACTTCTCACACACACAATGTTGCTTGGTTAACACAACAGTGCTTGGTTAACATACGAAGTGTTATGAGTTGTGTCTAGATGTCCCCCCAAAGCCTCATGTGGTAAGAGATAGCTGGATCTAGAGTGTGCAGTTACTAAATTAATCCACTGATCAGTTTGGCGTGGTTCTGCTGGGATCAAGGATGTGAAACTAAAATTAAGGGTGGGAGTGCTACCCGCCCTAAGGGCAAGTAGCCTAGATAAGATACAGGAAGGAGCTAACTAGCTGCTTGTTTGCATTGCTTATTTGCATACATTCCTTGCATTTCCTCACTTTACTTTGCTGTTGGTTGGTGGTCTTTCGGCTGCCGGTCCGCCCTGCCTCTGCCATGCCGCCCTGCCTCGGACCCAGCAGACTATAGACTGAAACCTCTGCAGACTGTGAGCTAATAAACCTTTCTTCCCCTAACTTTGGGTCTCGGGTATTCTGTCCCAACAACAAGAGAAAAGTAACTAAAACACGAAGTGAGATGTACCCTCTCCTATGAGCACATCATCTTTCAGGTCTCACTGTTCAGAAATGTTAGCCTCTAATTGATCTCTTCCTAGCCTTTTCTCAATGTGCTTCTAGTGAAAATTTGAAAAATCAGATTTTTTTAGTCCTGGATTCTCCTTTTTACTTTTTCACAAGAATGGGGTGACAATTCCAACTCTCTTGAAGGTCCAAAGGTTGGTTGGGTTATAAAGGGGCAGAGACACAGCCCTGCAGGAAACATGTGTCTTGTTCATATGGAATTACTATAACCTTTGGGCTTGTCTCAAAGTCATGCAGCAAAACAAAGCTCTCTGCACAACTGGAAAGGGCTTTAATAGTGATTTTAATTGTGAGGGTGCTTTTCAACAGAGGAAAGAAAGAAACTCTATCAACCAGGATTATTGAGTAGGAATGGAGAGTAAATTAATTTTCAAAGGACCCACCCAGCCTCTCCATGAAAAGATCAGTGAGTGAATTCTGTGTTCCAGTATTCTGAATTTTGGAAGATGATAAAAATGAAGACTATTAAACAAACAAACAAATTTACAAAAAAAACCAGTTTTTTGTATCTTGCTCAGTCAATGTAATTACAAATTTTTCTACAATGGTTAATTTTTATGATAATAGAAGGAATACATATTGTACAAAGTTTGGAAAATTTCAAAAACTAAGAGAATTTAAGTTATCCATAATCCCACAATTTGCTTATTCTAGTGACAAATTTACAAAATTGCACACATTTCTGTACAGCGAGTCATGTATCATGGCTCACTGTACAGAAATGTTAGCCTCTAATTGATCTCTTCACAGCCCTTTTCTCAATGTACTTCTAATAATAACTTCGAAAATCAGATTTGTTTTAGTCCTGGACTCACCTTTTCTCTTACCTCACAAACTTTTTCCTATATTCTCAATACTACTCTAAGCTGTGATTTTAACAGCTACACGCTATCCCATCACATTAATTTACACTCGTGTATTAAGTCATTCTGCTTCAGGACTTATGAGATTATCAAATTTTCATTTTATAAATAATGCTTGTGTAGTATCCTTTGGCCACACGCTTGATTATCTAACAAAATTTTTTCTAGAATTCCAATTGCTAGATCAAAATCCTTGAACATTTTTAAGGTTGTGGCTACATAATACTTAACTACTTTCTTGAAAGATGGTAAATTTTAATTCTCCATCTACCAAGAGTGTAGAGTGTCACACAGCAAGATCCCCTCTCTCCAAACAATGAGAATTCTCAGGCTGAGGCGACTTTCATTTGTAAGAAAATCTTACTGGAGTAAGATGGACTCTCAAGATTGTTTTCCTTTTGCATGTCGAATATTTTTTTCGTGTACTTGTTGACCATTCGCACTTCTCCTTTTGGAAAGTATCTATTCATTTCATTTGTGCAAACAGGGTGATGGACTTGTTAGCGATGAGGAAGGGGACCGCGGCAAGGAGACGGAGCAGGGGAGGCGAGAGATGAAAAAGGAATCAAAAATGATCAAAATATGATATATATGTACCAATTTTCCAAAACAAGTGTAATTATTATGCATCCCAAACATATATCAATTAAATTTTTAAAATTTTAAGTCTTTTCCGACCAGGTCAAAATGATTTTCAACATACAATTTTGGTCATTATTTATTAATTTTGTTTCGTTTTGCTGTTTTACGGTACTGGGCCTCTTGCTGTGAGGCAAGCGCTCTGCTACTAAACCACCTCCCCAGCTAAGTTACAGTCCTTAACTGACAAAGTCAATCAAACTTAATTTATCTATGCATGCTAATATTTTTCTTAACATCATAGTCTTAATATTTATCAGCAAATGATTTTTTTATTGAATTCGGAGATCTAGCCCCCTCCCTGGGGTAGAAGGGGGTGAGCAAAAGAAACATCTGGGAGTTGAGAGCTAAGTTTGCTTCCTCAGTAACAGCATTAACAGGGCTGACCCAGGCCAAGACTTTTGCTATCTCTGGATTTTGATTTCCTCGTCTGCAAATAGGAGGAATTTCATTAAGGTCGCTTCTGGTCCTATAAAAGCAAAGTTACAAATCCATAATTTTAAAGCTTCTTTCATTATGATTTGTAATCGGCGTTGGGGGTGGTAGTGGGTAAACATCAATCTATAAGCTTGCTTGTTTTCCCAATTCTAACCCAGGACTCTGCCACCTACCAGTTGTGAGCAAATCACTTCTTAATTTCCTGATCTGTAAATGCAAACATTCTTTTTTTACAGGTTTGTAGTAATGAAAGTGTTTGGATTATGGGGTGCCACACATACATACACATACCTGGGTACACATGCTTACAGATACTGTGAAGCTGTCCCTTTAAAACGCATAGTTTTAAAAAAAAATCTTAGTGTACAAAAAAGGAAAAATCACCCCACTGCATTATACCACCCCCATCAAACTAGACGCCAATCTCAAGCCCTCCAAAGAAAGCGAGATCACAAGGTAGAGTGTAAATGGAAGCAAATGGAGCTTCACCTTCCTTGGTGTTTCAGCTCCTAAGCCTGGAGCCCCGAGAAATATAATATAATTATATTTAGAGTATACTTGATCATATTTGATTTTTGCCTTATGTGTACAGACTTGGTAGCTTAACTCACACATCAGGTACACACACACACACATACACACACGCAAATATGTATGACATCTCTCTCTCTTTCCATGGACATATGGAAATAAAAGCAGAAAACGTGATTAGAAAAATGCAAATCATTTCCATTTTCTTTAATGTTTCCTTTAACTTTTGTCATATAAAATTTGTAAATTTGACAGACTCTTATATTTTTAAAACTAGTCTCATACATGGTATATTTATACTGATTTGCATAAACAACCAGTTTGTCAGCAAACTGTACTTCACACCCACAGGTAAGTACAGCACTGTTTGGAGCATGACGAGGACATCAAATGGGCCAGACACTAGCTTATGATAGAGGGGAGACAAGACCTGGAAACACGTAATTACCTAACTGTGCGCATAAACACACTTCTGTGATTAAAGAGTAGATCTGGGGGAGGGGTTGCGGCGGTTGGTGGTGGTTGCGTTTTTGTGCTCTGTGCTAGCTTGGCGCTTTTCTCCCCACGCTCCGGGGCTGGGATTATGCAATATGGGGGCAGTATGTGATACTCAGCTTGTACCTCTCATGGACACAAGCAAATGGTCATTAATAGAAGCATGATTTTAAAACCAGCCAGAGATAGGTCTTCATGAAATAGACCAAGTTTTTCACTCTGTCAAAAGAAAATGGTAGCTGAGACAATACTTCTGGACTAAGTTCAACTTACACAAAGAAAATAGATCTGGAGTTCTTCTATAAGCTATGGGTATTCTAGAGGAAGAGACGGATTCAACCAAGTCCCCAACCTCAGTCAATGGGGCAAAGAGTGGGAAACGTTCTGTGTTCTGGGTCTCCCTTTCACTTTCCTGCTCATTCTTGCTGCACTGTGACACGAGTTCACTCCAACCCCCAGAAATACCCTTCCATATGTTAAGAGCAGCCTTTCTAAACTTTACCATATTAACACATTTGAGTCTCATAACAATCCTCTGGGTGAGTACTATTAGGATTACTCTCATTTTACAGATGTGAAAACTGAGGCCCCAAACGATTCGTGAACTCTCCTGAGCAACTGGGATTCAGCCCTAAGCGGTCTGGCTTCATGGCCTACATTCTTTTTTGGGAGGAGTGGGCAGCGCTGGGGATTGAACTCAGGGCTAGGCCTGGCCCACATTCTTAACTCTAAAAGCTGCAAACTTAGGGCTGGACGGAGCATTGTATGTATTTGAGCAACCAGAGGGATGTAGCTTTGAAAGTTATCCTGATATTAGACTAATCACACGGAAGGAGGAAAGGAAAGGCAACAGATGAAGAGGAAGAGCAGGAGGTGGAAGAGAAAAGCAGTGGCCCTTATCCTGCTGGGCTCCTTGGTGACCAGGGCTAATGGCCCGAGGTTGGCGCTCAGGGACCGGGTGGCCCTGCTTTTCTCAGCTGCAGCATCCAGCATCTCTGGTGTTCCCCGGGCTGCCTCCTCGGTGACCCCACAAGGACCTCTTCACAGCAATTACGAAAGTGATGGTAGGAGGAAGCATAGCTCACTGAGTCTAGTTAAAGAGCCACCAAATAAAAGCAATAAACCGCAGGTAGGATGGAACTCCTGGACCCAGAGGGAGTTTTCAGAAGGTGCCCTTTACCGTGTAGAAATTGGAAATGAGATAACTGCTTCCAGAGGTGGAAATAAGTACGAAGCATGGTGAAAGCTTGGAATTCTCAGCTGAGTCCCACAGCTTCTTACTGGTCTTGTTCAAACAGTAGCAAGTCTAGTAACGTTTTCTTCCTTGTGACATTGGATCCAACTTTGACTCTGTTTTCGGATAACCACAGAGTGGGGATGAGATGGTAAACCCTGGACAGCTACAGGGAAAAGTCCAATTAAAGAACCTGCTATCAGAAAGAGAGAATGAGATTGTTCTCCAAGAGCTAAACAACATCAATATATATGGTATGGAGCAGAGATGTGCAAAGTCATCGTGTTGAACATAGTAATCTGATTGTGGATAATAACACAGCTAAAGGAACAGTAGTCCATTTGAGGCAGGCTTGGATACCACAGGAGGAGAAAAAGGAGCGGGAGAGAAGCAAATTTTGCATTCCGTACATATTTTGAGAGTTGACTAAGCACCATTCGAAGGCCTGAATACATTCAGCCTCTGCCCTCATGGGTCCCAGGCCAGTTTGAAAAGATCCATCTAAGAACAGCATCAGGGAAAGAGGCCACTTAGGTCAAGGACACCCATAATCCCAGGCCATGGGCAGTGCTCGCCCTTTTGTAGAGACTAACATTCTACCTCCTCCTCTTTCCCCATCCAGGCTCATAGATGAGGGGACGCCCCCTATTCAACTTGCAGAACACTGTAGAGTACTCGAGAGAGTGTCTCTCTGTCCTTTATTGCCAACCCACCCCCAGCGTAAGAGCGGCTTCCCTGACTCAAGACAGCCTGGCCACTGCTGGACTTCACGGGCCAGAGGTGAGGTCACAGAGTTGAGGGTACTACCCACGCATGACGTGCACTTTTGCTTTCTTCGACTGGCACCCAGCACTGGGACACTCAGACTTCAAGTCCTCAGCAAGCTGCCTTTGGCCTTCTTTCTGCTCTAGCTTCTCAAAGTGCTTCTCGAATATCAGGCCACAATATATCCAGAGGCTTGCCACTCCCTGCGCTCTTATAACTCTCGCAATTACTCGGTCCGCGTGGCTTTGCCCAGCCCAGCTCTCTAGGTGACCACGCATCTTCTGGAGTGTACCCAGGGGCCATCTGTTTCGAAGTGGCTTGCATTCACGACTTGCTTCAGTGTCTAAGTCTGTGCCTGGGAAGCACAGGCCATGGATCTAAATCTTGTTTGTGAGGGAGTTTGTGGTCACTAGAGGTCCACAAGATCAGGGAACAATCTCAGCTGCCTTTTCATTAATCTCAGAGAGGCGCTCGTTAACGCTTGGGCCGTAGGGCCTTCAAGATTTTCTGGTCCCTACTCATTGTAAGTAGTACACAAGCTAGTGCATACCACACACGCACACACAGACTCCATCTGTCACAGTGTGATGCTCTCCATTGCCTCAGGACTCTGCCAGGACTCTGCCAGGAAGAAAGCCATCAATGGATGCAGTCCCTTGACCTGGGACCCAAACTGGGAGCCGAATGAATCTCTTTTCTTTGTGACTTACCCAGTTTGTGGTATTGTGTTACTAGCAACAGAAAAAGGACTCAGGCAAGCACCCTTCTGATGTAGATTAATTTTATTTTCTAGTCAATTCTTTTTCATTTTTTAATACTGGCTGAGACACACTAAGTTGACTTCAAAACCCTCAAGACGTGAAGTTGCTTGTTGTGATGGACAGTGTCGTAAGTTCTACACACGGGAGTTCCATGACCATGTGCTGGGGACTTGGCTATTCTGTTACCATATTTTCTTCTTGCAAGTCTTGGGAGTGCCTTATGTCTCTTGTGAGGCTTTGCTGCTACTTTTGTTGTTGTTTTGGTGTTTTTGGTTAGCAGATGCAGTGTGGTTTAAATATTATTTCATATCAAAAACATATAAAACTTGATTCCTGAGAAAAAATATTTTTACTACTCAAAATGAAGATTTCTGGGGAACTGGGTTTCTTGAGTAAATACACAAGGGTGAGGGAGGGTGATGATGGTGATGAGGCTGATGGTGGTGATGATGATGATGATGATGGGTGTGCTTTGCTTTACTAGAGGATTACTGCAAAAGTACAAATGCAGCCCACAAAGCTGGTGCCTCGATGGGTACCGGGGAAGGGAGTGATGACGCTCTTACACTCTTCAGTGGTCCACACATCTGTCATGTGGCAGAATGCAGGGAGACCTCAGGCTTTGGGAGTCACACTGAGGGTATGCACAAATCTGGGGATGTTCCCTAAATGTGCAACCTTGAGCATTTCATCAGCTCTCCTTAATCATCCATCCCCTCATCTGAGAAATGGGTTTAATACCAAGTCCATGGACCGTTTGAGAAGATCGAGAGAGGTTGTATTACCTGCATATACACAGACTCATCGCAAGGATTGCCTGCCACTGTCGATGGTGCTTCCTTCTCTCCTAAATTCTTTCAATATTTTAAAGTTTCAAAGTATGAGTCTTAATGGAAACACAACATACCAAACCTGTGGGATACAATGAAAGCAGATCTAAGAAGGAAGTATACAGCTCTGAATGGACACATTGAAAGAACAGAATGATCCCAAATAAACACTCTAATGATGAATCTCAAGATCCTAGAAAAACAAAAACAATCCAAATCTGAAACTAGTAAGAGGAAAGAAATTATAAAGATCCGGGTGGAAATTAATGAACCTAAGACTATAAAAAATTACAAAAGATCAATGAATCAAAGAGTTGGTTCTTGGAAAAGATAAATGAGATTGATAAACCCTCAGCCAAACAAGAAGTACCAAACAAGAAGTGAAAAAACACCTATCAATGCGATTAGAAATAAAAAAGGCAAAATTACAAGTGAAACACCTGAAATCCAGAGAATCATAAGAAACTACTTTGAAAACCTATATTCCAATAAACTGGAGAAACTATAAGAAATGAAGAATTTCCTAGACACAAATGAATTACCAAAATTCAACCAAGAAAATATAAAAACTCTGAATAGACCAATAAGAGACAACAAAATAGAGGCATAATAAATACTCAACTAAGAAAAACCCAAGACCCGATGGATTCACTGCAAAATTCTACCCAAACTTCAAGGAAGACCTAATTCAAATGCCCCTCAAACTCTTCAGTGAAATTGAAAGGAAATGAGTACTGCCAAACTCATTCCTAGAAACTGTCACTGTCCAAAAAATTAGACCCCTTGAAATAAATGTCCCAATAAAAATGGGCAATTGAAATAAATAGACATAGATACGTCTCAAAAAAAAAAAAAGAAGAAGAAGAAGAAGTACAAATGGTCAGTAAGTACATGAAAATCAAGTGTTCAGTATCTTTGGCCATTTGAGAAGTGCAACACTGAGATTCCATCTTACTCCAGAAAGAACAGCTATTTTCAAGAACTCAAAAATAATAAACGCTGGCAAGGTTATAGGGAAAAAGAAATCCTTTTCATTGTAGGTGGAAACGTAAGATAGTACAACCCCTGTGAAAATCAGTATGAAGATTTCACAAAAAACCTGACAAGAGACATTCCATTTGACCCAGTTATACCTCTTCTAGGTATCTCCACAAAAGATATCATATTACAGCGATACGGGTATATCCATGTTTATAGCAGCACAAGTCCCAAGAGCTGAATCTTGAAAGAGGCCTGTATGTCCAACAAAAGATAAATGGACAAAAAAAGTGTGGTATTTATACACAGTGGAGTACTACTCTGCCATAAAGAAAGATAAATCTGAGTCATTTGTAGGAAAATAAATGTACATTGAGACCATAAGGCTGAGTAACATAAATTAGACGTGGGTTAAATATCACATGGCTTCTTTTATGTGAGAAATCAGAGTATAAATAAAGAGCAAAATTAAAGATGATAGGAAACTGGTAGGTAGGTCTTTTGGGGATGTGAAAGGGATCTGGGAATGGAAGGATTGGGAAGGGAGGGTAGCAGAAGTAGATGTAAAAAGGACTAAAATGTGATGTGTTTGTATATGTTTCAACTCGCCATACTGAACATGTTCGTTATTTATCATAAACATGTACTAACAAAAGAATTTTTTTTTTTTTTGGTGCTGGGGATCGCACTCAGGGCCTTGCACTTGCTAGGCAAGCGCTCTGCCACTGAGCTGAATCCCCAATCCCTAACAAAAGAATTCGAGTCAAACAAAATATGAGTCAGAAATTCGGTGGTGCTGTGGAAGAGAATGCATTTCTTCCTGTGTGTTTCCCCTTTTCACTCCCAGGAACCCAGCATTGGATTGACTGTAACCTCGGTGAGCGGCACACGCCAGTCCCTCATTCACACGCACCCTGCGTTTGCCTATTTGCTTAATGAACTGCTTCTCGTAATACCATGAGCACCTAGCAGCCCGCCACCTCTAACCAAAGCTAGGACCTTTAAATAGCCTTTACCATAAAGAATCCGGTAGTTTCTACACACCCTTTCTTCCCTCTACTCATGCTATTCCCTTTCTTTTCCACCCAAAATAACCTTGGGTTTTTTTTTGTTGTTGTTGTTGTTGTTGTTTTTTAATCTTTAACTGTTCCAGAATCTAGAAAACTTGCTGTCAGTGACAGAGCAGAGTTCTGGCCCATGACTGTCTAAGCTTTGGCTCCTTCCCAGATTCAGTGAATAACCAGTCAGCCCAGCACAGGTTGGAGGTAGCAGGTGTGTTGTGGAGAAGGAGATCCTGTAGGACCCTGCGGCCTGGTTTTCAGTCATGGCTATGGTTTGGGTGTGACCCTGGATTCATGTGTCAGAAACTTACTTCCTAGGGTCACACGTGAATGGTATTTTGAGGTGGGGCCCGTAGGAGGTAATTAGGAATAGACAGAGTCATGAGGTAGAGGCCCCCATGTTGGCATTCATGGCTTTATAAAAAGCAGAAAGACCCAAGCTAGAACATTTGGTCCATCTCTCCCTGTGACTTCTGCCAGGTCAGCCCTCCCCAAACACCACAAATGACAGCACCACATCTTGGACTCTCTGGCCTCCAGAACCTTGCACTAAATAATTCTCTGTTCTTTATAAATTACACAGTGCCGGGTGTTTTATTTTAGCAACAGAAAATGACTAAGACAGCCTTCCTTTCTTCTTCCCCTGATACATGTTCTTTCTATGCCATCCTGGGGAAAACGACATATGGGAGGTGGTGAGCAGAGGGATCTAGCACATGGAAACTTGGTCTCTGTTTAGTTCTTAGAAACTTCTGTCCTTGGCTGAAGCAAGCTCTGTATGTCTAGATTCTACTAGCAGCTTCTGGATCCAGAGTGTAAGCTGAGTGAACTGAGATAGTCACAAGCTGGCATGGAAAGACTTTGTGATGTGATCTCCTATTTTAAAGAGAAGAGAAACCAGGCATGGTGTCATGTGCCTGTAACCCCAGCATTCTGGGAGGCTGAAGCAGGAGGATGCAAGTTCCAGCCCAGCCTAGGCAACTCAGTAACTTAGCAAGACCCTGTCTCAAAACAAAACACCTTTTTTTTAAAAATTAAAAAGGTGCTGGGATGTAACCCAATGTGAAGGCCCTCAGCTCAATCCCCAGTACAGTAAAAAACAAAACAAACAAACAAAAAGTGGGCTAAGAAATCTCAAAAAGTAGCACCACAGCACAGGTGCTTACTCATCATCTCTACTTGCCCGTTCCTTGCCTCTTCTTCTCCCTCTGCCCACTACTGCCTTTCCAGAGGTCCGAGAATGGTTACGTAGTAGCTCCTCATGGACAGCTAGCTTTCAACTGTCTGTAGTCCTTAGAAATTCTAGATTAAGCTGCTCTGCCATTTTACAATTACCACAGCACCTCAGCCTTTTCCGACCCTGCACCCCCTCTCCACAAGCAGGGAATACAAACTCACGGCAAGATTAGCTAAGCCAAGTGTGCAAACATACGCATTTCAAAGTTGCTCATAAATCTGGGATTATCAGAGCCACCACTCTCCTCTCTCAAGATCCTAATAAAATTTTTATTTGAAGACCATTAAATTGTTCTTTAGCTTTCTCTTTTCTAAAATAAATCATCTCGTTCTTTTTTTTTTTTTTCGATCTGCAGCAAGAATAGGAAACTCTCCACCTCCATTCCATCCCTAGTCAACAGATTACAGGGTGCAACAAACCTTGTCGAAGAAATTGATCCTGGAGACGTGCAAGAAAAATGAATTTCGGAACGTCTGCCAAGTGTAATCAGGTATGGGTGGCACTTTTGTTTATCAAGATGCCATTGATATTTAAAAGTAAGTCCAGGACCTAGTTTGGATAGATCTTGAAAATTAGACTGGTGAATATATTTATGTTATGAGGTAGAGAGATACAGGGAGCAGGCTTTGAAATGGGAGATAAGAAGAGAAGTGGTCTCTGGGAGAGGAGGGGGGAGAGGGAGAGAGAGGGAGAAGAGGAGATGTGGGGGGGGGGTGCTGCAATATGATGTCTAAAAGCCAGGGCCTGAGGAGAAAGACAGACTACTGTGAGACACCCTGTAGTACTGGAGAACCTCAGATACTGATGTCTGATACTGAATTTCATCTTAAGTGGGCTCCTGCTCTGAACTGTGCTAAAGTTTTCATGCATTGCCCCCAAAATCTTATTACAAGTGGCTTTTCCTGACAGCCTATGGTAGAGGTGCTTTAGAGAACGAAGTGGAAGGGACAATGGCCACACTAGGGACAGAGCAGGCCACAAATAAAACTAAAGCCACTGAACAAACTAGCCGTTGGGAAGGCAACAACCAGGGTCTGTCACAAAGGGCAGACTGTCTTTCCTTCATTCAACAATCATTTTTGGAGTACTGAGTATGGACTCAGGAGGGGGCTAAATATTGCAGAGAAACAGGACATGAGTCCTGTCCTCCCAAACTCAGACCTTAGGACAGAAGTAGGAAAGCAGCCGACCTGACTCTGTGGGCTAAGTTTAATAAAATAATTTATGAATAGATATGATGTAGTAATAGCAGGGAGGATGGAAGAAAAATCCCAGAAGAGGCAATCCTTCAGTCATGTTTCAATTAAAACAAAACAAACAAACAAACAAACAAAAATATATATATACACACACACACACACACAGAAGTTCTGTGTGGAGAAGTGGAGTGAGCAGGGAAATCAGAAAGAGTGGGGGAAGCACGCAGGCCTGAAGTATGGCCATGCTTTGGAGCTTCCCAACACATCTGAGCTCTGCTTCTCTTCACACCCCTAGCACATAACAACATCTTCATAAAAGCAGATGTCCAGTAAGTGCTAATGATTGTAGAGATCAAAACAAACAAAACGAGCCTCCAACATCCTGTGGATCTGCTTTGGAGGAATGGCATCGCTCTGGGAGCCACAGCGTCCGCGCTTCCTGCAGAGCAGGCTGACCTCTGTGGGGCTTAACTGAGACGCCATCCTTTCCTCCCTTCTCTGCTTCTTCTATGCCTTAAAAGAAGCATCTCCTCGAAGAATTTCCTTAGGAAATCATTTGTTCATGATTCCTTGTCTCAGAGAACAATTATTGCTTTGGGGGAACTGGAATCAAGACACCCTGACAGCCTTGTAGTACCAGGTAATAATTTCCAGGTTTTGGAATCACTGGGATTCGGTTTGTAGAAACACAAACTATCCTGGGTGGGTTAAGCCGCAGGAGTTTAATATGGGAATGAGGCCCTGACAGTTTCGTTAGGAAGTCTGGATGTAGGCTGAGTCTCGAGGATTGACTCCCTGAAAAATATTTCCGCACTTGTCCATCAGAAAGGACAATCTTTTATTTGGAAAAATGGACTAGACGGAGCTGTGGACCGCAAGGACGCACCACTGAGGCTGGGACTCGGGGACCAGGGAATCAATACGGCGCTGTGCTTTGATATGTGTGAAACCAGGTCCCAGAGACAGAAAGACACAGCGTGCCCCATGCTTGTCACAGCCGCGCCCCTGAAATCAGACCCTGCCACACTCCATACTCTCCAGGTAGGAAGTAGAGTAGGGACTGCCCGGGCAAGGAGAGAGTGGGAACAGTGCAGGTTCAGTGGTGCTTAAACTCACAGGAGAGATCCTACCGGGGTGATGAAAGCATTCGGGAGCTAGAGTGTGCTGATGGTCACACAATTGTATACAAATAAGTGCCGGCCTTGCAAGCTCAAGGACCCGAGTTCGATCCCCAGCACCAAAAAAAAAAAAAAAAAAAAAAAAAAATTATATACAAATAAAAGCAAAATAAAATCTTTGTCTCATCTTACTGACACTAGGCCCATTCAGGTGGCCCTGCCCATAGCACCGTTTTTGTGTGATTGTGTGCATGAGTGTGTGCGAGCTTGCACTCATTCTCTGCTTTGCATCGTAACATGCTTACACAAAGGTGTGAGCTGCAGCCAAGACAGTAGTGGACAGGCTGAGTAATAGTAAGAATGTTGTAATGGTAATCTTGAGTTATTGAGCTGAAATCTTAATACCGTGGATGCAAAAATGAAGAGAATATTGATGTGCCTCAGTGTTTTCGTTTGGGGCTGTTTCCCAGAAAGATTTTTTGCCCTGGGAAAAGATCCTTAAAGAGAAGCCTCCTTGTCAAGTAAGCTTAGGAAACTAATAATAATAGGTGATGCTTATTTAGCACAACGTGCCAGTCACTCTGCTAGGCACCATGCATACATTTACTACCTCGTTTACTCCTGCTATTCCATTTACTACCTGCCTCATATAAATGCTATAAGTACAAAGACCTCCCACTTTGAAAGTGTGGACACTGTGAGAGGCAGCTGGGCAGCCCAGCTCCAGTGGCCATGTGTGCACTAACCACACACTACACCAGCTCTCTAGGTCTTGTTTTAAAAAAGTATCCCTCGAACAAGCCTTAGGAAAGAGGAGGTTAGGGAACTTCTGCTACAAATGTGTCAATAAAAATCAGCAGTCAGTGAAGATAGAGAGAGACTTTTCTCCATGTTTCTTTGCAGAAACTTCTGTGAGAGAAGACAATGTGTGAGGCCAATTCAGTGAGTTGGGAAATCATGTAAAGAAAGTCATTAGTATTGCAGAGAATTCATTTACATAGTGATGCAGTTCTTAATCATAAAAAAAGAAAATACTTTGGGCCTTTGTTATAGCATGTATCTTGACGTCCTGCCACAGCCTCATGCAGTCCTAGGTGGGGAGTTTTGAAGGTGGCTGGATTAGGGTGTGTGATGCTGGGATTAAGGCTGCCCCTCCCTGGGTGTGGGTGGCACCACCCAAAGGGTGGATAGCCTGGATGGAATATAAATAGAAAGAAAGGAGCCACTTTGCTGCTTCACTGCTTTGCTGCCTTCTACCTGCCTTGCCTGGACCATTTCTCTTCTGCCCCTCTGCCATGTCACTCTCCCTTGGAGCCAGCTGACTATGGACTGAAATCTCTATAAACTGTGAGCCAAAATAAATTTTTGCTCCTTTAACTTTGAGTGTTGGGTATTTTGTCTCGGCAATGAGAAAAGTAACTAAGACAGCCTTTGCGCTCTTAAGACGATAAAATAATGATTTTTTTAAAAAACCCGCCACATTTCTTGGAAACTTCAACAAATGGATCACAAATGATTTCAAAACATAATAGAAATATATCTTTTTCAGAATTTTAGAACTTTTTGCCTTACTCTAATTGGGTTTGGTTTCATCCTCTTTATTTAGCGTATGTTTGCAATACTTAATTGTTAAGTTTGTTTTGGGACATTGGTCCATGCATGTCAAATAGCTTGATCAGTTTGTTCCCTTTATCCTTCTCTCCTTTACCTCCCTCCCCCTACCAACCCAGTTCTTCATCTCTAAAGCATCTACCTTCTGATTTCTTAACATCTCCCTTAATTAATTGATCAATTATATTTTAGGTTTCTCATATAAGAAAAAACAAGTAATATTTAACTTTCTGTGTCTGACTTATTTCACTTAATATGGTTTTAAATTCTACCTATTTTGCTGCAAATGACATGATTTCATTCTTCTTTATGGCTAAATAATATATATCTTGCTTTCTTCATACATTCATTTGTTGACAGGCCTCTTGGCTGTTCTTAAACTTAGCTATTGTGAATTGCGTTGCTATACACATGGATATACGTGTATCACTATATTATGAGGTCTCCAATTATTTTGGAAATATGCCTAAGAAAGGTATAACTGGGTTCATCTTTTTTTTAAAAAAAAATGAAGTATGAGAGTACGTGATGGGAAGACAACAATGATGGCAATGATGATGGTGATGATGGTGGTGTGGCAAAGTTTCAAAATATAATATGGGGCAAACTAGAGAGAGTGAGGACTTTTTGAAATTGACATTTATCTGTTGTAAACTATACACACACTTAATGTGTTCCCTTGAACACTCACAGGACGGATGTGGCTCTGGGGCCTCCCGACCTGGCTGTCAGTTGAAGAGGATCAGTGAAGCTGCACAAGAGGCCATGCCTGGGGCTTAAAGGTGAGCATCTCTTTCCTCTGTAGCCCTTGTTCATTGAGTCCTGGTTGATTTCCCTCAGAGACAGGGCAATGGGACTCACAAGGTGTGTCTCCCCAACTCCAGATTTTTCTGCCAGCACTGCATGGACTGGCGTGATCACAGGTTCACAGAATTTTCTCAGAGTGATAAAAGTCCCAGAAAATCCAGATTGAAAGCCCAGAACTATACATTACAGTGATAGGTATTTCTAGAAAGAATCCATATTGAACTACATGTGAACAAAAGATAAATACTAAATAAATGATGGTATGTCTGAGTCTATGGGATATTATGTGGCCATTAAAAGTCAAGCTTTGAAAAAAATAAATACAAGTCAAGCTTTGAGCATTATTTAATGATACCGTAGAATGTTTATAATGAAATTTTATATAATAATGGAAAGTTAAATACAGCATATCTTAACACTATAAAATAATTATTTCTAATATGCATACAAAAGAGAATTTTACCAAAATGTTAAGGGTGATTTAGAATAATAGAATTACTGCAACTAATATTTCTTTTCCCTTTTTTCATATGAGTAGTTGTCTGTAATTTCTTATTTCTCAAATAATAAAATTGTTCTATTTTATAGCAACCATTACATTTTAATTAAAAACAAAGCAGACATTAAAACTGAATGTCTGATATAAAGTCAGCTTAATTTCTAAAATGCTAACTTATTGAATCTGTTTTATATGTACTTGCTCCTGAGGCCTGTGGAATGAGGCAGTTTCAAATTCGATTTCTAGTTCCACAACTCATTGCTGTATCTAGGTAACCCTGGGAAAGGTTCAGTTTCTTTTGTCTCAGTTTCTTAATATGTAAACTGGCATTATTAATAGAACCTTCCTGTAGGGACAATATGAGGATCACCTGCAGTGTTGTATAGCACACACAACAGTGTCACGCATAGTGAGCCCCTGAAAAATGTTGGCTATTGTGTTACTTCTCTGCTATAGTTCTAGAAGGGCACAGCAGTCTTTGAGAATCTGACAAATATGTATAACTTCCAGACAAAATTCAGTATTTTTATTTTTAAGCCAGGTGCAAATTTGCAACTTGAATGTTCTGTGTGATGTGATCCACCCCTTTCCACCAAGGACAGAAAAGCAATTGGCATCATCCACTAGGGTATCCAAAGAGGTCATCTGTCCAGAACTGGTATAAATATTCTTTGTGATTTGAAAAGAAAATCTAGATATTGCTTTGGCTTAAAGTATACACATTTCCAAAAATTCATTATGGGCCAAACGTGAGGGAAATTTGAATTCACTAAGTTAATTTAAGATGGAAAGGAACATTGCAAGATACTTTTAACAGCATGATTGCTTATAGTAAAAGTTGGGAATGACCTAAATATAGACCAACATGTATATAAGTGAAGACAGAACTCTACCAAATGCGTCTTGTCCATCAGTGGCCAGAGAATAAAGTGCAGGTGGGCTCAGACTGGTCATTTCACATCCTAGGACAGCTAAGGCCAGTCTTGGGCAGGAGGAGATCCTTGGTTTATCCCACAGTGACGTAAGTATACACTCTTCATGTAAATGTATGCGTGTGGCATAACATGAAAAGGTACAAGCACAAGTTAGAGTCCCTGGGTAGAGACAGTAGAAATCAGAGCTGAACACCTTATTAGAGGCTCTCAGAGATGTACAGATCAACAGGGATAACCAGTAGCAAATACACTCTAATCAGGTTATGCCTGACTAGGCTGAGGGACCTCTCATAGTTTTTCAGTGTTTTTCTTTGAGTCCCTCATTCAGGATTCAAAGTCACAGGAAAGACAATCTGACTTTCTAGATAGTTCTTAAATCATTGAGTCCAAACAAAGATACTCTGGGGGAAAAATTGTAAACTGATAGCTATCAGTAAACACAGGAGTAAAAATCCTCAATAAAATACTAGCAAACCAAATCCAATAATATGTAAAAGAATCATATGCCATAACCAAAGGGAATTTATTCCTGATATGCATGGCTTGTTTAACATTTGAAAATCAATTAATGCACTCTATCATGTCAACAGGCTAAAAATGGTGCATTTGTTATAATTGATGAACCTCCACTGACACGTCATTATCGTCCATAAAAATCACATTATCATATCAATGGACACAGAAAAAGCATTTGACAATATTCAATACCCATTCATGATTAAAAACGCAGAAAATTAGGAAATGAGGGGAACTTCCTCATTATGATTAAAAATATTTACAAAAACTCTATAACTAACATACTTAATGCTGAGAAACCTTTCTTTCTAAGGTCAGGAACAATGCCTGGTGTCCTCTTTCACCAGCTTTGCAACAAGTCTTGGAAGTCCTACCTAATGCAATAAGACAAGAAAAGGAACAAAAAGGTGGACACATTGGTAAAAGAGAAATAAAACTGCCTTTCTTGCCTTTCTTGCAGATGGCATGATCATTCTGTGTAGAAAATCAACAAGAGTGACAAAAGAAAAAAAAAACCCCAACTCTGCAGCCATAAGAGATTATAGCAAACTGTATCCGTGCAGGATACGAGGTTAATACACAAACACCAGTTGTTTCTCTGTATACTAGCATCGAACAAGAGAAATTTGAAATTTAAAACACATCACTATTTGTCATCCTTCAAAATGAAATACTTAGGTATAAATCTAACTGAATATCACAACATCTGTATGAGGAGGCCTGCAGAACTCTGATAAAATAAATCAAGGCAGAACTAAACAAACGGAAAGTAATTTCACGTTCTTGGGTAGGAGGACTTGATATTGTCAGGCTGTCAGTTCTACCCAGATGATCTATAGATTCAATGCAATCACAATCCAAATCCCAGTAATTTAGTCTGTGGATATCAACAAAACAATTGCAAAATTTTTACAGAGAAGCAAAAGACCAAGAATAGCAGTATGTTTAGACAATGGAATACTACCCAACCCTAAAAAGAAAGGAACTAGCAAACCATGGAAGAACATGGAGGAGGCTTAAATATGTATTATTAAGTGGAAAAAATCCAATCTGAAAAGGTTCAGAAGGTTCATTTCTAAGCATGCGACATTCTAGAAAAGGCGGAATAAAGAGCAGTTTAAAAAAATTAATAGTTGCCAAGGATTAGAGGGAAGACATGAATGAATAGGCAGAACGCAGGGAATTTTTTTAGGTCAATAAAATTTTTCTGTATGATATTTTAATGGTAAATACATTAATACATGACATTATACATTTGTCCAAATCCATAGCATGTACGACACCACGGTGAACTGTAGTGTAAACTGGATTTAGGAAGATAGTGCCAGCTCCCCGTAGGCTTGTTGATTGTAACGCATGTTGTACTGTGGGGTGGGATATCGGTTAGTGGGAGAACACCATACTTTTCACTCAATTTTCCTGTGAACCTAAAATTTCCCTTAAAATAAAGTTCTCGTTAAAGGATAAAGTGGTTAGTGATCCATGTTCCTAACATGTGATTGCGTGTAGGGAAAACATTCGCTACAAGCATTATTGAAGAGCAGGTATAGAATGATTCATCTACGTGTATAAAAATGTCTAAAAGGTCATAACCGAATGATTGACAGTGAGTATCTTCTAAGAATTGAATGTTGAGGAGGTGAAGATGATGAACTTTCATTTTCTCTTTTCTTTTCTTCGTTTTCATTTTCTTTTGAAAAAAGTATATTTATATATATATATATATACACACATACATATACATATATATATATTCCCCACTTGCTCACTATTTGAATTTTCAAGCATGCATTATTTTTATAATTAAAATTTTCTCTTTGGAATAATCAAAAGAATAAAAAAACAAATTGATTACCCCAGTGTCTTGTATTAATTCCTTCAGCCACTTTCAATTCCTTCTTGCCCCTTTCCAGTTATTCCCCTGGGCCCACCGTCTTGTCCCTCCAGTTCATTCTCCTAATTGAGTAGAAACCTAAGTGGGCTTCTAAAACTCATGTTACCCTTTTCAACATCCTCTCTGCCCTCCCTCTGCTGCCACCACCACCTGCATCCCTTCCCATCATCACTGTGCAAGATGGTTGCATTTTATGCAAAGAATGCGTTCCTGGAGAAATCATAGCATATAATTCAAAATTTATATAATTCAAACCTACTTTTCCCACAGGACTGAATATGAAATGCGTGTGAGACGGGGAACACAGTCTTGGAGCACATAAATCTGCAAACCTTGTAACATATATTTGCGTTAACACTGCTTTTTATTTTCCCTGTATTTTTTTCTAATATTTTGAAGTGTTTCTCTTAAATTAAGAGCACAGAGTGCTGTGGTGGCTGTTTAGCCTTTTCACTGGAGATTTAGCACACCTAGGTTCTGTTCCAAAGTCCCTGATGTCTGAGTGTTTTATAGCTCTACCACTTAATGAACTCTCGCATGACCTTGTTATGGCAGTATAGGTAGGATATAAAAAAGATTTTAAATTATAACAGCAACAAATGTTAAAATAATAGAAGAGAAGCCATCAGATCGCTCATGGACCTTCCCATGCGTGTAAGAAGTTGTGTTTCACTGGGCATTTACAAAGGATGATGGCAGCTAAGGTGGCCCTACCATATGACTGTGTGGTAAACGCAGCTTCAGACCACTCAGTCCCCCGGTTCTGCTAGGGTGTGATTCTTGATAAAGGTTTTTGAGTTGGAAGAGATTCCCAATTATCTCTAATTTCAACATAAAATAAGATTGTCAATATTTTAGATAGCAGTGGTTCAATTTTATACCACTCTAACAAAATGTACCACTTGTAGTGCAAATGTCCTGTTTCATAGCTTAGTATTCAAGACTCTTCCGGCTTCTGTCTACATCTTCAACTCTATCTCCTTCCCACTCCTCTCGCCAACCACACTGACCTTTGTTTTTACACATTGTGGGGCATTATTATCAGTTTTAAATAGTTCAATTTAGAAAATGAAGCTCCTACAAATAAGCAAAAGTAAAATAAAATCATTCATAATAGCATCATACAGGTAATTATTATTTTTATTTAGTTGTGTCTCTTTGCATAATTGTGCCATCTACATGTAGAAAGAACTTGTAGAATGTAGGTGTTCTCGTGTGTGTAATTTTTTTTTAAAATAAAGAGGAATACTTCAGTAGTATTATTGTGGAGTGTAGTTCTTTTATCTTACAAAATCATTAACTATTTCTCATGGTTATTGCTAGAAATTTGCACAGGCTCTTACTATACATCTGTTCTCTAAAAGATTGGCATAATCTTGTATTTTTGAACATGTAGACTATTTTGAATGTTGGCTCTTGAGAATAATGCTAAAAATGAATATTCTTGTTGCTAAATCTAGGCAATCTCCATGATTAAAAAAAAAAAAAAGTCCTGTAAGTAGAATTTCTGGGACAAGGGAAATGAAAAATATTAGGGCTTTAAACATGCATTGCCAAATTGCCCTAGGAAGTTGGAAACAATCTGTACTCACCTCAGTAATATCTACGACTCACAGCATACTCACACACAGCAAGCTTTCTAATTCATCTGTCTTCCAAATTCAGATTGTTTTATGAGACAACTCTCCAAAGACCCCCATATTAATTTGTTTTATTTTTTAAATAACTTCTCTATTAGTGTAGCATGCTGGCAAGCCCTCAGTGGACTTTGTTCAGCTGTCATTCTTACACTACACACTCAGAGAATGCACAAGAGTATGATGTGTAAATCCCTCTTGGTACAGGAGCACATAGAAACAGGCTCTTAAATGTCAAAAAGCATTTATTAAGTGAGTTGATAAATGTATCTTACTTGCAGACCTGATGGAAGTTATTTGTCTTTCCTTGGTGTCCTGAGCCATGGGTGGCATGGCTAAGTCTGTGCGTGTGCGTGTGTGTGTGTGTGTGTGTCTGTGTGTTGTTTTGCTTTGATTCTTAAATGTTTAATTAGTGGATATATTCTTATAGACTTTCGATTGGTGTATCTTATAAAATATTTAAAATCAATGAATTAATCTGTGGTATTCTGGGACTGGATACATCAGTGCTCTTGTAGGGACCAAGTCTATTGGAAAATGTTAAGAAAAAATGGGACCCGACTACTTCTCTTATCATCCAGGATTAAGTGGCAAGGTCGCTGGTAAATAGACGTGTAACGGGACTCAAGTTCACTTGTGAGGTAATTGTCTCTTCCTACAAACCTGTTCCCGTGTCTTCAGTTTGAAGGCGTACCATTTTGCAGTGAGGCTAGCTGCAAGTTCTTTTCCTCTGAGGCGCATAGTTGATGGGTATTTTGCTTTGTTACAAGCTTCTAGGTGAGGAACTAGAACCGAGAGAATAATGGCAGTTCTCTACCTCTCTCTCCCGGGATATATGGCAAACCATCAAGGGATATCCAACCCATTAAGGGATAGATTCGTCTATCTGTCTAAGTCATCCACTAGAAAATGGCCTGTTAGTTAACGAAGATCGCCTACCGAGAGGCTAGGAAAAGGCCATGTGACAACGGTCACAAAAATTATTGTAAAATGACATCAGCAAATATTGTGCTCCTGCTTTGGACACCCTCAAGTCCTCCTCAAGTGCCAGGGGAAACCGCTATGGGATGTCATCCATTAAACAGGGGCTACTTTCTCGGGGTATTGGCTGCGGCTTCAGGTTCTTATTAGGAGGAGATTATTGCTTCTTCTGGGAAGGGAGGGAGGGAAAGACAGAATAACTTCACAGCTGTGAGAAGGCTCAGAAAGGGAAAGAATATAAATGAATAGCCCTTTCTCTCAGGCTCATTCAAATGTAAGAGGTCACTACCTATAAAGTATTACCCTCCTCTTCTCTCACATCATGATTAATGGAATTCTTCCCATCAATTGCAGCTTCTAGCCAGCCTGTCTTTGAGTTATTATAAATATTCTATTCCTTTCCTTGGACTTTTTGTAGGTCATGCCTGGTAGCCGCAGAGGGTGGCAATGAACAAGAAATCTGATTTTTGCACAGAGAGCACTATAATATGATTAAAGTTTTACCATAAAATCCCCAAAACTAACCATGGCACTAATCATGGCCCTGTCTGCTAATAAACACGTCAACATTCCCACAGAGGGCCCGCGCCTTGCAGATCCAATCCTCCCCGTATTCTGAACTACTAAACCAATCATTGATAGAATGAGGATGACAGACAAGCCATTAAAATAAGGTCCACCCTCCTCTCAGAGACAACCAAGCCAACAGTGGCCTTCTCCTTCCGGGGCACCATCTGTGTGGCCCAGCAGTGCAAAACGAACAGAGGCCCATCTCGGATAAAGTGTGTTGGTTTTCTGTCTTCATCCTTTCTTCAATTCTGGGTTTTTTCTGGGGGTGTTGAGTAGCTTTCAAACTTGTTCTATTTACTTATGGATCAAATGTTTGATTCTGAAGGCACCTGTTCCAGGTTAAAGGACTTAACAAAATGTTGAGAGGAAAATGGTGCTTCACATCAGGTGATAGGGAAAGCGAATACAGCTGACGTCTTGCATCAGCAAATGGCAGAGATGCCGCCTGACCTGTGAGGCCTTGGCGGGGCCTCCCAGGTGAACTTCTGTTCCCAGAAACAACATAGCATTGGGCAGTTTATCGCCTGTGAAGAATCCTCTGTCTCGGAAGACTTTCACACCACTCTGTTTCTTCCTCAAAAATAAAAAGGATTCAGCATATCCAAGGACTTTCATGAAGACTCTACAGTCCAACAGAAACCAGAATGTGCTTTACACTTGGGTCCCCTCCAGCTGGAGCCAAACGTCAGGTGCCTGAGAGTATGTGACCTTGGAGTCATCTTCTGTCTTGTTGAACTGATTCTGCTCCTGGACCTCTGCTGCCTAAGACAGAGCCATCTCTTGTGAAATATATCACACCAGAAAGCCTTGTTCTGATAATGTATCACTCTGCTATATCTATTGCTTTAATGATATATTAATGTAATACATTATCAGAGCAAGGACAACTAATGATATATTATGGGAAGAATGGTGCCATTCAGAAAATGAAGGATTCAAGGAAAGCTTCATTACAATTACAAGATGATAGCCAACATATGGGACTCTGGAAACTATAATTTTGGCCTGTTTTCTACAGTTAAATAAACACTTCCCTGCTTCTCCCTCCCTGCCAGTCCACATCAAGGCACTAAATTCCATAAAACATTGGTTGCTACATATTTTATAAACTCTCTATACATACTAAGAATGTCCACCATGAACCTTGGGTCACTGCAGGCTCATTGTATCCAGTTACATTGCTTTTGCTAGAAAGTCCTTCTTATTTACCCTGAACCATAGGAAACCAAGTAACATTGACCTCTGGACAGTCAGAACGGCATATCATCTCTCATTACAATAATCTGAACTCCAGTCATTGCTCAACATTAATTATTGCCAAGGCTATAGCATTTTCTTGCTACTTGGCAGTTGATCTTCATCCTATCATTAACCTTAGGTCAATTTAATCCCAACCTCCATTTTCAGCACTATACAAACAATTTATTTTTGCATTTTTTCAACCACACAAAGACAAACAATGTCAGACCGTTCCACATTGTTTTATACATTACAATGATTAAACATTTTTAAATACATTCAGACATTAAAGTTTAGAAAGCACCAAACAATAAGAGGTCTGGAAATGAGATGTTGTAGTGGTTTATTTTCCTGTAGAAGAATTATATAAGGAAGAATTCAGAGCGATTATAAATTCAGAAATAAAAATGTATTTCACTTTAGGATCATTCTTTCTATAGAAGCCAAGAAGATTTAGTTGGTATCTACCTCAAAAAAATCATCTGCCAGAATACTATATATTTAGTGTTCTAAAAGCCACGAGCAGAAATAATAGCAAAATTCAGGCAATTTTAACTGCCTACAAGATTTCCTTTTCTTCCTAGAACTTACAAGTATGAACATATATGAGAAGGGAAGCTAGAATTCCCGCTGAGAAATTTATTTGGTGTTTTCTATTCTTCTTGACCTCATGCTTACACAAAATGCCAGAAATAACAGTTTGACACAGCAAGGGCCATGGAAACAATAGTGTTTAATGCATTTAACTGAAGAGTAAGTAGGCATTGTAAATATAATCACTTCCATTTGCAAGTTTCAAAATGCTTTGCAGAACTTGGTTGAAATCATCTCTGCTAAATATAAAACTCAGGAAAGCACCAATTAAAAAAGTCCAGAAAACAAACATTTTCATATAAAAAGGTGTTTTTATATCTACATATAAAATATTATATAAGAACAGTGGTTAAATTCAAATAAACAAATTAAACATAAAAGGAAAAAAATCAAGCTGTATGCATTAATGTATCTGTATTTGAATTTTAATTATGCAGCTTATCAAGAAGTTAAGATAAAATATAAAGTTCTCTTTTATAACTTTGTATGGTGACAAAATAATAACACTAAATATAGATACTTAGCAACTTTCCAGACTAAACATCAACACTTCCTCTGTCTCTTCCCCTGCTCCCCACAAAGGGAAGTCTGAAACATTTCACCTTTCGCAGGAAAAAATGAAGACATTTATCTTCTCCAAAACCCTTTGCTGGAGAAAGATTAAAATAATATGACATATTAATCTGAAGGACTCATTTTTCCATATAACTCCCCCGCCCCTTTTTCAGTCGTTTCCATGGAACTCTCCAGGTAGAATGTAGGGTTAAGGGCACTTTACACATGCATATGGCATTTGGGTCAAGTGCTACTTATTCTCCTGACCTTGAACAATAAAAGACAGAGCAATTTCAGTTTTGCCTCCATGCCTCAGAGTGATTCCCAAGGAAAGTTCTGGGGTCATCTTTTGTACCTTCAGTTATCACAAGACTCAATGATCGTGGGCCTCTCTGGGCCTGAGTGTGTGTACTAGTGCCAACGGCTACTTCACTTCCAGGAGGGAACAAGGTCCAGGGATAAGGTGAAAGTTCCCCTTTGTTGGTGAACTCAGAAACTGACAATAAAAGCAGGTGGGTAATAGGAAGTCTTCCTGCCATGCCGGCAGGCCAGTCCTCTGCATCTTGACCCCAGACCCAGACGTGCCTGCAGTTCTGTGGGACCCTTGAGACAAAGGGGCACAGGGCAAGGCTTCTCGGGACCCCAAACTGTCTGGAATGGGGAGATAAGCCTATATTTCTCCTTGGCCTTGGCCAACAAGAATTTTACATACTGAGGCCTCAAACTGGCTAGAGTCTGGGGAAATCAGTTTGTCACTCCATCACCAATTCCTAAAAAAATACAGATTTTAGCAGAAAACCCTGGAAAATGAGTTAGAATTATAATGTAAGCACTATGTGTAAATTGAACTTCCTGCTGATTCTTGTCAGAGACCTACTTAAAATTTTTGCTTCAAAATTCAACAGACAAAATTGCTATATTCTTTACCTTACCCCCTTTTCCTAAATTCTCCCCAGTCCCCAAAACTCTAACTTACCTTTTTGTCACATACAGGTACAAGGATCTTGATGGGAAAAGAAAGTACCTGTATGATATCCACAGTGGCCTTCAGTAAAATATTCTTTAGTATGAGTCATGTGAACCTGCCAAATGCAGCTGACGCTTCCAGTGGTAGACACTGAAGACATATTGAGCTCTCAGAAACCTAATCAAAATTCTAAGTTCGGTTAATACTGAATTTTAAAGTTATTTTAAGTAATTTCACAGTTGCATGCTGAGTTCTACTCAGTGAAGAATTTCCACATTATGTTTAAAAAACGTCTAAATTCAACATGTCAAATAAAAAATGTTATTTCTCTGCATATGTATCTGCACTTCCTCAAAATTCCTAGTTCTTGACCAACTGCAAGTGAGGATGGGAGGCTACGGGCACTCACCGATGAGGAGGAAGCAGGGTCTCGACACTTGCCAAGCCCCTCTCTTGCCTTGGGAACGCTGTCCTGCAGTAAACAAGGCGTGATCCACGTCTTGATCCAAGCAACGAAAATGTGGGGTGACAAACGCTCTCCAAGATCCGGAACCACCTTCCCACAAGTTAGTAAAAGTGCACCCTGAATCAGGTTATAGCATCTCCTACTGTCCTAGCCCAGGAAGGACCCGCATGTGACCTCCTGATAGCTTTGTACATTACCACTCCACAGGAGCAGCTTGGTATAAATAGAATATTATGAAATAGGTGAGAGTGGAGAGGGAAAAGCGGAGGTGTTCCTAAGTCTACAGAATTACAGACCTAGCATACTACGCAGCCTCCTCTTGGCTGACAAAGAGCCAGTGTAGAAGGAAGGAGTCAGACCTCTTGTGTACCAGTCAAGGTGATAATTTCTGGCTGCAGGTGATTTTTGAGTTGAGCCAGATCAAGAAAGTTCTGAGATGATAACAATTGTACTCAAGAGTGGACAAAATAAAACTGTCACCTCTCTTCGGCACCCTTTCTTCAAGTTCACCTTCAGCAATTGCGTCCTAAGGTGCACAGTGTAAACCTGTATTCACAAGCCAGCTTGAACACAAAGCTTCATTTTCCACCAAGTCTGAGTACAATTGTACAGATTGCTTGCACACCCTTGGACCTGCTTTTGCAAATGGTGTTCTATTCATTCACACATAAGCCCAATAGGCCATGCATGATATGGCAAGTTAAACAGCAAAGCATGAAAGAGCATGATGGAAAAAGCAAATGAAATGTAAACTCATCTCTCAACAAGTTTCCATTTAACACCAGCTATGTAACCATCTCAAATAAGCTTCAAACCAAATTCAAAATGAAGTTGTAGATGCATTAAGATTCTTCATACACATTTCCAAAGTGTTTTCTAAAAGAATTCTGACAATTGGCATTCCCACAAACAATGTTAAGAATCTCTGTTTCGTTGTATGTATTGGATTAAATAAAAATCTCAAGTAAAAAGAATGTGTCACACAAAGTGTACATTACATAATATTACTCAGTGTCCTGTAGCTTTAAATCTGACATATTTTACGGCAAGGTATCTGGATTATTGACCACTTGAGATAGAGGATCATGACTTAAAACAGTAAGGCCAACGTAGGTGGGCAGTAGGCACAATGATTCGGGTCATTTTCACCTATAAGCCAAAGTGTTGATGAATTCTTCTCACTTCACTTTGAAATCTATGGATGTGAAAATTCCCCCACGTGCTCATGAATTTCGTGCAGTGACAGCCATTATCTCACTTCCTGTAATAAGTGACTTCAGCTCACCTGTGCCCTGTTAAGTGCGTTCACGTGCCCACGTTTTTATTACGTGGCCCAAAGCCAACAGCCAAACCCAATTGGACGAAGAGGGATAGCTGGTTAACACACAGCTAACCCAAGCTGAGCTGATCGGTGCTCAGCTGGAATACTTTAAGAAAAATTGTATTTAGCGATGGGAAACATCTGTATTGTGTACAAAGCTTGTACCATGAAAAGCCAGAGTTGAATTTGTGGTGCAGCAGAAGTTTGGTCATGAGTAGGAAGACGACGTAGAGAAGGGAGCAGAGGGAAGGCTGTGCCAGGACGCAGGGTGTGGCAGCCTGCTGATTGCCGCTGCTATGCAAGCCTCTCGTTCCTTCGCCACCAGGGACCACGAGGGCTTTCTCTGTCACGCTGGGTTGAGCAAGTTTGATAAGAACGAACTCTGTCCAGGTATTCCTCCTCTACCCTTACTTTAAGGTGCTCTGCTCCTTCCTCCTCCTGGCCACTTTATAATGTTTCCAAAATTAGGGTTTATCATGCAAAATCATTGTACCTATTAAATGTAATGGTCTTCCTCCCTGAAGAGTTATTGATTGGTGGAGCAGTGTGTATGTGATGGCATCTCAGACTGTACGACATCACTGAGGAAGCTCAAGTAGGTCGCTTGATGCTACTTACCCCCAGGAGCCCAGCTGGAATCCTGATATGTGTTGTCTAGGATGTTTGACATCACAAACTGGTAATTTTTTAAAGTTACAGGGACAGTCAGAGTGGATGTTGGTTTGAGCTCGAGACTTTCAAGCTAGTAAACACACTTGTCACAAAAAGGTCTGTACGGATTGTCCCATCTTTTGTTTTGGCTTTTTTCCAAAAGCACCATCTCCGTAGATTACCCATGCTGCCCTTGAACTCATGTCTAAAGTGATCCTCTGCTTGACCGCCCCATCTTAAGCACACTTAGGTATCACCACATCCTTCTCCAATGATATGTTGCATTTTTAAAAATCATCTTTCAAGAATTTTTAAATACTAAATTTTTTTGTATACACGCAAGAGAAAATAACAAAATGAGGAAATAAAATTTAATAAATTTGTCACCGGAATTTGATTTAGAGCTTGTGACTTTCTCCATTGGCGGTCAAGAGATCTAATTTAGGAATCTCATGTCATTCCTTCATCTCTTCGGAAGCCATCCCCTCTCGTGCCCCTTCCTTTCTTCTTCCATCTCCTTCCCCACTTCACTGCACATTCAAGGAACGTGTTTTAGTCTAAGGGATCCAGGAATTGGACACACAGAAAGTGCTGTCAGAGGCACAGAGAACACCCTGCAGAACAGCATGCTAACCAGAAGCACATGTGTCTGGCATCTGTTTGCCATCCCTGGGTAAGGAGTTTTATGAGTCCTAATTTCTGATGGGAGCAAACAGAACTCTGAGTGTACCCTGGGAATTCACCTGGTGAATATTCTTCTTGTGTCTTCAGTTCTGTTCATCTGCTTGTTGGGCTTATTAATATCTAAAACTCTCTGATAATGTGAGAGAACAGAATTAAAATCCCTCAAAATAACCAAAAACCTCATCAAAAAAAATAAACATTCAGATGGTATTGGTGAATCATGCAAATTCTTTTGCTCATTTCTATTTAGACCAAAGTCTGATGTTTACTCACATAACAAAAAGGCTTTTAAATTATTGTAACGGAAACATCTTTGCCCTTACTGAATTGATTTAATCAAATATTATACATATATGTGTATGTGCAGAAGTATAGTGACAGGGCTCTTTATTTGTTTACTATCAGTCCAAAGGCCTACAGACCTGGAACAGAAACGGAATCGGAATTTAGGATGGAGCCATGTTTCTTGCTGTGAGCTGCAGAGTTGAGCAGCACACAAGCAGAAATCTCAAGATAATGTGAGAGGTGGAGCGTTGGCAAGGGAGCAGTCGTGAAAGACTTCCGGGATGATGATTATTGAAATGTCCAAATCAAATCCATCTAGGAAAGAGGAGCGTGTAAAATTGTGAGATATGGAGGGCTTCCTGCTGAGCCAGAGAGAGAAGGCCCTACCTAAAAGATACATAAACCTTCCACAGTTTCAAAACCAAAAAATGTTCTAGAAGCCAGAGCCACTGTGAGGACCTTTCAGTTCATGTCCCCTACTGTAGGGGTGACACAGGAGGCATTTTAGGCAGTGGGGCCAACATATATAAAAACACAGAGTTAAAGAAGGACAGGTGAGTCTGAGGGAGGTTGAGAACTGGGGCAGCTGGTCCTAGTTTTTCAGAAGGGGCAGGAAATAGGATGAACACTGGTTGTTTAAGATTAAAGAGGCTTTGAAACCTACTCTCCTAATGCTTTACTTTATCCTGAACACCATGATGAACCAGACGATGTTTCTGCACAGGGGCCTGGCATGAAAATGTTTCACCTTTACTGAGACAACACTGTCAGAACCATGGAGAAGAGAAGCTGTACGCAGGGATTCAGGGTCTAAGAAAGAGGTCAAGGGGCTGGCACGGGGGTGGAGAAGATAGATTGTAACTGGGAGGTATTTCTGAGGCAGAATAGATGAAGCTTAGGTAGAAGAGTAGCAGAGAAAGACATTAAGAACAAGTCTCA
>PVJO010021232.1:0-30493 GCA_004026905.1 Hystrix cristata | reverse complement strand
ATCCAGGGTTGCTGCATTAAAGGCAAGCCACTTTGCCCTCCAGTCAACTGACCTGATGGAAAACTCTTTCAAAACTCAACAGGTGCATTACCCTTCTTCCTTTCTTCTCCTTAAGCAATGCTTTTTCCAAGAAAAGCAAACAAAAACTTGCAAATCAACAGCTTTGTTTCCAAACTGCTGTGCGGAGATAATAAGCCCCGAATTGCCCTGGCTTCTCAGTGGCTTTTGTATGCACTTGGGCCTTTGCCCAGGGTCAGAACCATTGAAGCAGTTCCCACACATCTTGGCTTTCTTTGGAGTTCAGCCCAGTACACCTGACTCCTCCTGCTCACTTCTGTGGAATCCTATCTTTAGTTCTCTCCTTCCCACAAACCTGAGAGTTGAAGTTGGGGCAAGATCAGAAAGATCCACTCGGAATTGTAGTGCTTTTGTCAAAACTTGCAAAGTACACCGTACAGGCATAGATAAGACGGCTCCACCTGAACCACAGTCCACTGACCTGACTGAGAGGGACAAGTGTGAGTGGGTGACCAGGTTACTGTGTACACTCATTCCAGCCTTGGGTCCCCAAGCAGCACATCTGGCAGGTGTGGTCAGAGTCCCACCTGGTCACTTGCTGGCCTGGTCACAGACTCTGTCCCAGGTCCCTGTTCTGCACCTGTATAGTGGAAATAATGATATGTTCTTCCTTGGGCCTGCATGAGATTCAAATATAGGAAGGTTTTATATGACCGATCATCTGTGAAGACGAGGAATTAGATTTCAGGATTTTTTTTTTCAGATAGAAATTGATTTATTTTTTCCATTCAAACTTTATCAAATGGATTGTTTGAAAAGGTTTCAGGATGATAATATGTCTTTGTCCATAGTGACTATTATATCAAAAACATCAGTAGTATTTCTTGGTATTCAGCTTCTTCAGAATCCATCACACGTATCAGCTATCTCCAAATTCTGCAGTTCTGCTTCATTATAGGGTCTCACAAAAGTGCTGTGCCTACTTGAATAAAAGACTAAAGAAAACCAGGACAGTAGGTTCCCTTCAAACATCACTTACAATAGTTAATGATTTATGTCTTGATGCATGTGTTCCAATGACATTTTACTCAGTAAATTCCACACTGGATTCCTGATGTGCCTCCCAGAGTGGCCCAGCCCTGACACACCCAGCCCTCCCCTCTTGCCCACTGGAGAGTCTGGCCCTCACTTCTGTCCTCACCTCTCCCAGCCTTCTCTGGGCTGAAGGCCAGGCATTGGCATGCCACCTCTGTTGCTGCCCAGGGAGGAGCTGCAGTGGCCTCAGGAGGTCAGGTCACATGTAGCAGGACCTGAGGAGGCTGCGGCTTTTCTCTTCCCTTCCAGGTGAGGCTTGGCATCTGGCCTCCCCAGCACCTACCCGCCTGGAGGTGCAGGTAACACAACCTAGAAGCCCTGCTCGATAGCAGGTAGGAGAAAAAGCTCACCCCAGCACACACTGTAAGGCACATTTGTCCCACAAGCCTGATTTGGAAGACTTCCCCTGGCCAAGCCACCTGATCTGTTTTGTTGTATTTCCTTGCTGTTGTAGAACTTGGAACATACCACCTTATATTTATCTCACCTCCCTCCTCCCCCTACTCTTGCTGACTTGGTATTGTGCCTCCCAAAACAGCTGTAGCCCATGAGCTTCACTTCTTGGGAACCTGAGCTTCACTTCAGGCCCTTGTCTTCTTGGGAACCTAGACTAAAACATGTGCTCAGGTGGCAGATGGAATGAGAGCTTTGGTGAGCTCTATGAACTATTGCACAGAAATAGATATCAAAGGCACCATGAGTAGAACTGGTCCCATGTGATTGCATCATGGCCTCAGGGAATCCAGGACTCTCATCTCTCCCCTCACAGCTCCGCACTAAAAACGTGATTAATAAGCAGTTGCCAAGTGATTGAATGAATGAATGTGCGTGGACGTGCAAGCCTTGTTGAAATCAAGAGTTCATCTAATTTTAATCGACTCTGTATTTGGCTGTGCATATTCAGTAAAATGTTTAATAATTGGTTAAAGGGGAAGAAATTGGTTTCTCCTGTGTGGATATTCTTTTCTCTTTTTCATCATAAAGAGATCCATGGCTTCTTGATTTCTGTCAGTGGCTCTCGCTTATGTGTTTTTTTCCTAAGAGCATAACTGTTCCCACTTTATTGCTAGCTTTATTGACCTCTGTTTTATCGACATCTGTTTTGAGCTCATCTTCATTTCTAAGACAAGAGTTGGAATTTTGCAATCTGTGTTCGATGGCTCAATCTATCTTGTGCTTGATGCTGGAAGGGAAGACAGATTTAAAGCACAAGCCTTCTGTGCCATCTTTAAACTTTTCACTAAACTCTCATTTTGGGAAAGTGCAGTGATAGAGTGTTGCTCCCACTTCCTTGGAAACAGAGCTGAAAAAGTTGGTATGGTTTCCAAACAGCCACCAGACAAGTTGTCAAAAAGTTCCATTTTTATCTCCATTTGCATTAATACCACAGTTGATCGCTTTGCCTTCCATCTACTCTTTTGGGAGATCATTACAGTGATTTTTCTCTCAAACTCTCCTAGCTCAGGAATAAAAGAAACCCATTATCCCCACTTATTTAAGGGAGGCATAAGCCCACCTGCCAGTGTGCACATTTGTAAATTATAGTAGTGCCTAGTCAGTTCTGGGTCTTCTGATAGCAAATACAACAAAAGATGAGATTTGTCTTTCTGCATATTTGATTTCTGCAAGCAAATACTAAATGTTAGTGAAAATGGAAATAGAGAATAGACACAGGGAGGAGGAAATGCTCCCCTGGGTCCCCTTTCCTCTGCTACATCTCTGTCAGCAGCTGGGAACAAGGGCAGATCTCGATGTTCTCACTGCCTGTCCAGGATTCCAGCAACCAAGTCCTCCCCCAGAATATCTGAGTGCATTTAATTTGTGAACATAAGTAATAAAATTATTTTGAGAAACATATGTTCAAAAATATGTACATTTCCATTCAGTCTTTTTTTCCCTAACATTTTACAGAGCTCTAACCATGTTGCATATATAACTTGGTATTTCTTTATGTTACTTGCCTATCAAACAGTTTTAATGTCACTATAGATCCTTTTTCAAAAATAAGCCGAAATTTCCTCTCCAGAATTTTGGCAATTCTTTCTGTCTTTAACTTCCCATTTGTTTATGATTTGCTTTTCTTCATAATCTGTTTGACTTTTTTTAGCATAAGGTAATCTAAATATTTTTTTCTAAGTTGCTAACAAATTACTCCAAAACAAAGACAGAATCAAAATGTTAAAAGACGTTGTGGACTTCCATTTCCAACAATACAGAAGATCAAGTGTCTCAGCATCTCCTTGCTACAAAAGTGAATTCTAAGTATTGATTGAAGTGTTGACAACCTCTTTGTTACATAGAATAGTGATGCCAGTTTTTGCTTTGGGGCATTTGCCAAATCTGTGGAGCCTACCTCAGGTGGAGGTCTCTCAGCAGATCTTACAACACTGAAACCTCGGAGAACCAAAGGAAAGAAAAACAGAAAGGGTAGAACTATAATGTAAAAAAAAAAAAAAAAAAGGTTGTTAAAAATCTAACAATGGGATAGTGACATAGCTCAGTGGTAGAGCATATGTTTAGCATGCATGAGGCCCTGGGCTCAATCTTTGGCTCCAAAAAAGGAGGGGGGAATTGTGGATGTATGATGTAAAGGCATGTAGCTCAGTGGCAGAGTGCTTGCCTAGCATGCTTGGGGTCCTGGACTTGAAAAAAGAGAAGAGAAGGGTCTAGTAATAGCAGTAGTTTCAACAAAGCTGAACAGACTAATTGCTCCACTTGAAAGACAAAGATTATCATATTAGATTGTTTTCTACACTGCTCAGCAGTTTTCCATTTTCCTTTGAAAGCTGACCCGGGCAAACTGTTATTGAGCTCAGCGAGGGGCCACTCCAGCAGGTGGATGGGGGCAGGAGGAGGTATTTGTGAGTTGGTCATTCCTTGAGTCCTTCAGCACCCAGCATCCCTCGATGTCACAGTCTCTCTTGCTTGTGCAACACCAGCCCCAAGGACAGCATCATCCTTCCCAGTAGCTCCCTCCAGCTCTACACACACCTTTATAGTCTCTTTTCTAAAGCCTCCTTGGATTCTTTAGTTTAATCATATTGTCTGCTTCCTGCTGGAATTGTTATAACTGTACCCAAGAACACTATCTAAAACATAAGAAAACAGAAAAGTGAAAAATAAAATGTATGGGAAAAGATATACCAGACAGCTAAAAACCAAAGAAAGCTGGTTCTGTTATACTAACATCAGATAAAGAGAAACATTATGGTAAAAAGCAGTACTAGAGCTATGTGTGCAGCTCTCTGTATGTATCAATATAGAGCATCACTATGTGTTGAAAAGGTTTGATTCAATTCTGTAAATTCCACTTTTATTACTTTATGCAATTCATAACACAGACTTAAAATATATAAAGCACAAACTTGCCAAAACTACAAAGAGGGGCTGGGGATTTAGCTCAGTGGTTAGAGCACTTGCCTAGCAAGTGCAAGGTCTGGAGTTCAATCCCCAGCACCAAAAAAAAAAAAAAAAAAACTACAAAGAGACAAAAATAAACACATTGGAAGAAGATTTAATGTACTTCAAATATATTTAACAGATAAAACAGCAAAAAATCCATAAGAATAGAAGATTTGAACATCATATTCCATTTGTTCAGGAAAACCAGTGGATTCTTTGGTTGTTGGGTACAATTTCCATTATATCTAAATTATCCTTTGTGATATGCAGATCTTCTGAAGTCATGGTGAGAGTTATCTTTTTTACTTGTATTTCTAATTCAGATGTCATATTAAGCATGCAAATTAAGATGCTAGGAAATATAAACTCTTGTTAAGTGAAATAAACCAGACTCAGAAAGTTAAACCTCACATGTTTTCTCTTATATGAGAAACCAAAGAAAGGAAGGGAGGGAGGGAGGACAAGAAACTAGAAGGTAGACTTTTGGAGATGGGGAAGAAGACTGGGTGGTGGGAGGAAAAACAGAGGGGTAGTAAGGGGATCAAAAATGATCAAGATGTTATTTGGGTGTATGTATGTGCCACTTTCCCCAAAATGAACCTCACTATTCTGTATTACTAATAGGCACTAATTTATAAAAAAAAAATGTAGTAAGAAGAGTTATTAAAATAGCAGAAATTAATGCAATAGAGAGCAAATATGTAGATAAGATCAGCAAAGCCACAAATTGGTCCTTTGAAAAAATTAATAAAATTAATAAACCTCTAGAAATACCAATTAAGAGAAAAGCTGAGAATAATGTGTAATTTCAGGAACAAAAAGAGAAACATTATTATAGCTCTTGTATTCATTAAAATTATTATGAGCTTATTATAAATAACTCTCTGGTAACAAAAGTAACTCTTAAGTGAACAGAACAAATTCCAAGAAAAAATACAACTTAGCAAAATTGAAACAAGTTGAAATAAAAATTAAAATTTTCCTGTTAATGAAGTTGAGTCTATAATTTTTCTTTTTTTTTTTGAGTCTATAATTTAAAGAAAACTCAAGGCCAGACAGATTCACTGGCAAATCCTACTGAACATGTAAATGGAAGAAATAATGTCACCGTCTCTTCCAGACAGTAAAAGAAGAAGGAAACAGCCCCCAACTATTTTGGTAAAGCCAATATATCCTTGATACCAAATCCAAACAGCACCTTTTATGAATGGAGAATTTTCAGCCAACTCACTGAAGAAATATGAAAATTCTAAGGCCAGTATCAACAAATGAAATCCAATAGTATTAAAAAATAACATGCTGTGTTCTTCATCTCCTGCCTTATTTGGAATTAATCAAATATTTTTCAGAATTCCATGCTATTTCCTCTATTGGCTTCTTTTTGCCATCTTTCTTTTTTTTGCTCTAGAGATTACAATATGCACCCTTAATCTATTACCGTTTACCCAAAATAGAGAGGCTTCATATTTCCCAAATTTAAGAACCTTTTAATAGCATAATACCATTCTCCCTGCTACTTTATTTCTGTATGTTGTTGTTGTGTATTTTACTTTTGTGAAAGTTACAAACTCTTACAGTGATTTATTTTTTTGCTTTAAAAGTCTTTTTTCTCTTAAAGAAGTTAAGTGAAGGAAAAAAGGCTTCGCTGAGGTTTACCTACATATTTGCCATTTCCTGTGTTCTTTGATCTTTCCTGTAGATCTGAATTTTCATCTGGTATCATTTTCCCTGAGCTTGAAGAATTTCCTTTATCATTTCTTGTCAGGCTGGTTTTCTGGCCACAAATTTGCTCAGCTTTGATTTATTTGAAAATGTCTTTATTTCAACCCATTTTAATGATATTTTCATTGGCTATAGAATTCTAGCTTTGCAGTATTTTTTTTCCAGCAGCTTAAAGATGTTACATTTTCATCTGACCTGCACTGTTTTTTATGGGAAATGTTTACATTTACCATGTAAATGTCATTTACGTCTGAACCAACTGGTATATGATAGCATTTCCTATACAAGCTAGCAAGTTTGCTATATACAAAACCAATAAACAAACAAAAATGTGTTTTCCTATTCCAGGACACAACAGAACTTTCAATTAACTTTTTTTTTTTGGTGCTGGGGATCGAACTCAGGGCGTTGTGCTTGCAAGGCAGCCACTCTAACCACTGAGCTAAATCCCCAGCCCTCAATTAGTGCCCAGCCGGCAGCCTTTTTAGTGCCTCATTATTAAATATGAAAGGATGCCTGTGAATCATCAGACATTGAGGATATTACCCGACATTAAAGCAGAAACAAACTCTAACAGAGAGCAAACTTGGAGAGGAAACAATTGAGACAGCAAAAGAAAATTTCAGGGAACTACGATTGATTGTCTCAGGGAAGAGAAAATATTTTGTCTATGAAACAGAAACAGGTTCTTGTGCTTTTAATAAAGAACATCAGGAGAACTGGATAAATGCCTTAAATTTTTATTTTTTTCCATTTCTTTTTTTTTTAATTTTATTTCAGTGGTACATTTTGGATATACATAATGGTAACATTCATTGGAGGGGAAATGTACATGTATGTGATATATCTTACTGCTTCTTTTTTTCCCATTCCTCTCCCCTCCCTTCAATCTTAAATTTTTAAATATGTGGCAAAATTAAAAATTCAAGCTGGTGCTGTAGCACATGCCAGTTACTCAGAAGGCTGAGGCAAGAGGATCACTTAACTGCACTGGTTCAAGACCAGCCTGGGCAACATAGTGAGATGCCTACCACCCCTCTAAAAAAATTCAGTAAATAAATTAGAGGCCAGACTTGAGGAAATCTTCCAGAATATGAGAAACGGGTTGCGGGGAAATGCTAGTCGCCCAGTGAGAAATTGTGTTAGGAGGATATTGAGAAAAGAGTAGGAGGAAGACGTGAGTCTGTGCAGATCGTGTAAGAACTGGATTCTCAGCATCCCAGGTGAGAAGTCTCAGATGCTGTCCAAAATCATGAAATTGGAACTCAGAGTATGAACATTTTTATCTAGCAATGTGGTGATAAATGCAAGGGAAACCTCTTGGTGTTGAAAGAGACTGGATGCGGCAGGGATAGGGGGACCCTACAAAGTAGAGTGGAGCAAACAAGTGTGTTGTAACCTTGGAGTATTAATCGACTTTTCTACCTGTTAATTCATTACCTTTGAAAAACTGAAAAATCTTGAAAGATGGTATTCCAGTGCTCCCTGTGTAACCTTATAGATGTTGTACATGTAAGTGACAGTTCTTTACTGAATGTATACAGTGGTCCCCCTTATCCACGTGGGAGCTAACTGGTTTCTGTGGCTTCACTTACTGTGGTCAATCACGTACTAGAAATATTAGTGAAAAACTCCAGAAATAACAATGCAATTTAAATTGCTTACTGTTCTGAACAGGGTTCTAAAGTCTTGGATCATCCTGCTCCATCCAGCTCGGGACAGGAATCCTCATTTTGCCCAGCGTATCCACACCACACACCCTACTCACCCATTTGTCACTTAGTGGCTGTCTGGGTTGTCAGATCAACTCAACTGGTACCACAGTGCTGGGCTTCAAGTAACTTTTTTTACTTAATAGTGGCCCCAAAGCTCAAGAGTAATAGTGCTGATGATTTGGATATTCCAAAGAGAAGCTGCATAGTACTTCCTTTAAGTGTAAATGTGAGTGTTCTTGACATAATAAGAGAAGAAAAAAAAATCATATACTGAGGTTGCTAAGATCTGCAGTAAAAAGTAGTTTTCCACCTTGAAATTGTGGAAAAGAAAAAATAAGTTTGCATTAGTCTTGCATTCACACCCCAAACTGCAGAAGTTACAGCCACAGTGCAAGGTGAGTGCTTAGTTAATTTGGAAAAGACACGAAATGTGTGTGTGTGCATGTGCAGAAAAAACAGCATACGCAGGGTTTGGTGCTGCCTGCCATTGCAGGGGCTCTTGGAAAGTATTCCCCACAGACAAGGGGGAAGTCCTGTATTTGTTTTTATGTTCCACCCAAGTAGAAATTGGAGTTTAGGATTCTTGGCTCCTTTTTTTGGCATTTAAAATAACATCTTTTAGGGGGGTTGTGGCTGTAAGAGCACAAGAAAGACACTTCCACGTCACCTTTCTTACATCTGTCTCCAAGGACATGTATATGTTGTGCTCACATATGTGTGCAATGTGGTTGTATTTATGTGGATCCGTGTGCACGTTGTGTCCCCTTCCTTATCCTTCTTTCCAAGCCATTTTCCTAGATTCCTTTATCTTCCTCTTTGTTAGTTGCCATAATATGGACATGAAGTGTATTTTTAAAATTATGTGTTAAATTTGTTCAGTAAATGTAGAGATTATGGTGCATTATGTGTATAATATACGCACAGTGTTTTTACTAGCCATTTTATTGACATATAATTTGCATACCATAAAATTATGAAATTTGCCCTTTTAAAGTGTTGTGGGTTTTTTTCTTTGTTTGTTTTGTTTTGGTTTGGTTTTTGCAAATAGATAGAGAGGAGCCTTCTTCATTTCTACCGCCCAAACCTCTGCATTAAACTTTCTGACTTAACTATAGCCCTCAAGTGACTGGTCCCCTGCACTCCAGAGGGAGAAACCTTCCACAGGAGCAATAGACTGGAACATATTGACTTGATTTTCTATGTCTTTCTGCCTTTATGGTGTTTCAACTAAAGCATTTCTTCCTGAATGTTTTAAATATGGGAGCGTGGAGAACAAATTGATAAATTCTTTATTGCTAAGAACTTCTTGTACGGCCAAGAAAGCCTATTGTAAATAACTTCTTGTATGGTCAGTAATTCAAAGTATTAGCTCATAGTCCCTAATCCAACAAAACCTTTCACCCACCTCTAACTGTTTTGTCTCCAGTTGTAAATTCTCCACTCGAGGATCTTTAATGTTTAGTTCAAAACCCTGGGCAGAGAAAAGCCTCATTACTGCTGGTACTTTCCTATAGGCAAATTCAACTGTCATCTTCCCTTAATTCTGGTTCTTTTTTTGAATAATAGGAATAATCCTGTTTGCTCATTAGGAATTTAATTCTTTGAGGGGAACTGCTGCAGCGAAGACAGTGAATGATGATAAAGCCCTTCTCTGGCAGCCTTCGACGGCTTTAGCCGAGGATTATCCTCTGCGTCTCGGTGACAATCACCTGAGCTCTGCTGTGGACATCTGGAGGCCCTGGGCTGGCTGTGTGGGCCGGGTGTTTAAGCAGGTGGATCTGCAGTTCTTTCTTCTACATTCTCAGGAATCTGATGGTGAAAAAGCCAAAGAATGTGGATTTGGGCATCTTTTAAGACCTGCTCCTGGAAGCCAAGGAATTCATGGTACTAATTGGGTTTTTGTCACAGTAAACTTGAAACAGCCTGTCGAGCACTGTGAACATGTACTAATGCATTCTATGAAATGCTCTTCCCAAAGCAGGGCCAGTGTTCTACAATCCCGCTCCCTCCGGGTGGCAGTTCTGTTGAGTGTGAGTCTCGCCGGGCCTGAGTGGCCCTGGACGTGGTCCACCTTCTCTTCTTCCTCAGTTCTTCTGCGTCTTTGTGTCTCATCTTTCCAACCAGAGTACAGCCATGAGGAGAGACCAAGTGTGGAGGGAACTGGCCCTGGAGGGCCTCATTCTGGCATGTGTGTCAGTGTGTGTGTGTGTGTGTGTCCTGAAGACTGGAGCTCGGAGCAGGTTCTTCCTGCATGTCTCTGCTTTGATCTGTTGCGCTAAAATGCTGATGTCTGACATACCGACTCAGTGAAGTTGGGGCTGGACACTGTGGAATGGACCGTGCGTAGGAGCTGATTCTAACAAGGAAACTGATTCTCCCAGGTGGCCTGTGGTCATTCCCCTAGCCGTTTTGGAAGCAAGCCTCGTGTGATGACAAGCGCTGTGTGTGGTTGTTTGGCAGTATGCGTTCAGAGCCTTAACAGTATCTTGTTCTCTGACCCTGTGGTTCCACTTGAGGGACTTTATCCAGAGATAGTCATCCAAACAGTAGCCAATGATATTTCTGGCAACTATATATATATATATATATATATATATTTTTTTTTTTAAAGACAAAGAAAAGTGCAACAAGTGTTTTGTTATCAGCCATGGTTAGAGACCCATCAAAGAGATGTTTACATTCATGTGGTGAAATGTTTTCCTGTCAAAAAACCTGATGTTTAAAAATATTCATTCATTCATTCCATAAACATTACTCAGCACCTACTAGAAACTTGCGACATTACTAAAACTAGTGCAGCAGATAAGAAAGACATGTTCCCTGAAAACAGGGAACAAGTAAGTGAATAACTCCTGGATGCGATTAACATGATACATAGAAGAAAAAAGGAGAAAATGACATACTTAATGAAAAATACACATGCATAGAAAATAGAAAATATGCCAGAAGAGTCATAGATGAATTTTATTTTCTTCTGTTTCACTATTTAATAATAGTCTCCTTTTATAACTAGGGAAAAATAACTTTAAAAAAGAGTTGCACTTTAGATTCACGCCATATATTTTCTGCTGTGAGTATGGAATAGTTATTTTTGTGTCTTATAAAGGCAGGAAACCTAAGTGACTCCTTTGATAGAGAAAGTGAAAAGAGCACATAAGTACTAGAAAAAGGAGAGGAGATGTGTTCAAAATTGCCCTCGTCTAACCTGTAACCTCAGGTCAAGTTTTCCAAATCCCACCTGTTAGGAAAGGGAAGGTCACCTTCCGGAGCGCACAGGGAAGCGGTTGCCTGGAGCCCCGTGCCCTCTCCCTGCCAGGTCTTTGTTTGTGCTGCAGCTCGTTAGCCTGCTCTGCAGCTTGTTAGCGTGCTGCTTGGGCCCTCGGAAGCCCTTATAAATACCTTGCAGGTAGAGAGAAGGAACAAACCTATAAAACAGGTTGAGCAGAACACCTTCTCGTTTCACTTGGGCTCACTCACATGTGGCTGTGGTGTGCTTTTATGCATCTTTGAAGACTCATCACTTGTTCTCAGCAAATAGTTTTAGTAAATTTCTGATCTCATAACTTGCTTCAAATGTTATTAAAGCAGAAAGATGTTTCACTCTTGATCATATGAAAAGATGCTCGACTTCTCACACAGGAGAGACGGGAAGTTAACCCGTCTTCAGTGACTAGATTGTCAGTCCCAGCCACAGTGCCAGGCTGGGAGTGTGCACATTTCTTTTGATGCCCAGTCCCACTCCTGGGGATGTAGCCTGGGGGTTCACTTGCAAACTACTGGATGATCTGTTCCTCAGCTTTTATTTAATACTTAGGTGGTAGCTCCTATATGTTAGTCCCCTCTTCTAAGTGCTTTGGTGTTGTTAAGTTGTTTAATCTCCCATACAAGTCTCCGAAGTAGAATTACTATCGGCCCTAATCTTTAGATGTGGAAATGGAAAAACACAGATTATGAACTCGCAAGGCCACCGAGCTAGTAGAGGGCAGAACCAGGATTCAGACCATTTTGTTTCAGGGTCTTGCTCCATCCATGTCACTGAATGTCCTTGTGTAACCAAGGTTATGCCACATGTCACAGGATTACTGCACTGTTTGTAATTGCAAAAGTTTAGAAATAACCTAAATGCCTCTCAACAGGAGATGGTTTAAGTAAACAATACCGTGTTTCTCCAGTATCCTTCCAGCAAGGGAATAACCACCAAGACACTCTGTTAATGGAGAAACAGATGTAGAAGGGCTACAAGGGAACAGGGCAGAGTATATGTTCATATTTGCTTGAATAAGAGTAAAACATTTCTGGGAGGATACATTTCTGGGAAAGAAATGGAGACCTGAAGTCACTTATGGGGAGAGAGACAGTGACCAGGAATGGAGGAGAGAGACTTTCACTGTATTCCCTTTCATACTTTTGGATTTTGAGCTGTCCTTGTATATTTCTTATTCATAAATCAAAAGCCTTGAATACTACTGCTTTTTAATATTTCTCCTTTGACTGTGCAACAGCTTTGTTTACAGATTTTTTAATTATGCTTAAATTTTTTAAATCTCATTTTCATTCCTGAGCCCCCACTTCCTCTCCAGCTCCCTCCCCCTGGACTACTGGTAGTTTCCTGGCAATTCTTTCTCTCTCTCCCTCCCTCTTCACAGGGAGCACCCTGATGCTTAGGGCGGAGCAGCCCCTTTTGTCTGTCCCACCAAAACTATATCCAAAAATAAGAATCTAATTTCAGTGAGTAGATCCTTTGTGGGTGTTTTTGGAGACACCCTATAGGATTGAAATAAATTTCCACTCAAATTACAGCCTACAGAGCCCTTGGTCTCCCTCCCTGAGTCATTATACTCCCACCTTAATCACAGTTCATCACTCAGTAGTTAGAGAGCCCAGATTCCTTTGTGGTTTTGAAATATAGCTTTAATTTGATCCTCAGAATTGAGAATGGAGGAAGATTCGTCACCAGTGTGCACCTGCCACTGTGCAAAGCACTCCTTAGGTTGTCCCATCTGATGTGTACCCTGAGTTAGGAAATGAGCTAGGAAGATGAGTCTCCACGTGTCTCAAGGAGCCAGGCCCTTTGGAAGACTGTGACTTACGAAATAGTCCACTCAAGAATGTTTCTGGCTTTTTTTTTTCCCAAGTCGAAAGACTTTCCTACATCCTCTGTGGCTGGCCAGGCCAGGAGAGAGTCAAGCAATACAGGATCTGACTTGGGGCAGTGGCTCAGTCAGTTTTCTGATGCTCTAACACAATACCTACCACTGGGTAATTTATAATGAATGGAAGTTTACTTAGCTTGTGGTTGTGGAAACTGTGAAGTCAAATCACAGCACTGGCATCAGCCGATGGCCTTCGTTCTGCACCATAATATGGTGGAGGACATCACGTGGTGACACAAAGCAAGCATGCCAACTCTGATCTCTCTTCCTCTTCTTTTGAAGTCACTAGTGCCATCAAGGGGGCCCCACTGTCATAAGATAATCTAGTCTTGATCACGTCCCAAAGGCTCCGTCTCCAAATACCATTAACAAGAATTCGAGGATTACATTTCCAGTGCATGAACATTTAAGGGACACATTCAAATGACAGCAAGCAGCTCAGGGGCTGCAAACATTGAGGGCCAGGTACCTTTGCTGACCAGAGCAAGGATTAAGCAGTTTTGCCCATTTGCCACATCATGCAACCAGATCAAAGTGCAGCGGCGCTTAGAACAGCGCCAGATCGTGGCCTGGTGAGCCCCAGGGCCACCCCTGTCTCCGATCTACCTATCCCCGCCCCAGGGCAATATGGGGACAGCCCACAGGCCTATGGTGTGTGAGTGAGCAGGAGCCCTCTATGCTGGGATTTAGAGAGTCTAAGAGACCCAGAATTGGAACAAAAGATACAGTTGTACTGGCAGAGCTGCCAACCTTGCAGAAACAGACAGTAAGCAGGTCTCTAAAGACAGATAGGCTGTCACTGGGAGCAAAGCGATGGGAGCCATTAGGATGAGTGGAGGTAAGTGACAATAAAAACACCATGCATACCAAAGAAGCTGAGCCATACTTTTCCTTGCCTAAAGCATTCTGATTGCCAAGCAATCCAGTGACAGAAAAGGAGGTAGAAGCGGGGATTTTCCCAGGTGACACAGACATGCAGCTGCCAAAGACACTGTCCCTAGCTGGTCACAGGAAGGGCTCATTGACCTGGTTCCCAATGGGTGTGAGCGAGGTTCATTTTGGTCTACTCCTTTATAAATAAACCCTGAAGGGCTGTGCATGGGTGAGTCCCAGTAGCATGAGCAGTGTGTCCTTGCACAGGGCCCTCGTCTGTGCACAGATGGCGGCAGTGACCTCCTGAACCCATTGCCCTGCTCTTAATGTTGAGGAGACTGAGGCCTAAACTGATGGCCTGTGATAAAGCTGGCCCCCAATACATGTGACTCGGCTTGTCACGTGTCTCACACCATTAGGAGTTCACTAGGAAATCACAGGCTGTGTTTCCCACCTCACTTTAGACCCAAGCAGACCTGGCATGGGCCATGGTTTCTGCTTGGAGGCAGTGAGTGGAACATGGTCCCACCACCCCCATTGCAAGCCAGTGGGTCTTCCACAAGCCACTGTCCTCCCCGTCCCTCTCATCTTCTCCATGGAGCCCCATCTCTGCCCTTCATCCTCCTGCTGTGGGGATCCTCTCCCTGTACCCAGCTTCTTTGGACATTTGGGTTTGTATCAGCACTGCTGCTCCCAGATTCCCCGTAGCCCACCTGGGCCGGCTGTGCAGGAAAGTGCCTGAGACCAAGTCTCCCTGTGCTCTGAGGTTGAGGATCCACATAGCAGGGCTCCTCAGTGCAATCCGGGTATCCTATTTGGAGGCTGTGGACAAAGTTCCTAGCCAGCCCTGGCAGCCACTCCACCCACTCCACCCACTGGGTGTCCCAAGAGGGGCAGGTAGCGATTGCCAGTTGTGGGAGAAGGAGAATCTCTAAAATGAGGGGGGCTGAGGACACTCTGAAGGACAGCAGAGTCCAACGTTGGCTGACCCCACTCCTAGTAGGGACGGGAAGTCGAGGGCCACTCAATAGCATAGGAAAAAGGGGCACTGCCTAGCAGGAATGAGATGCTAGGGGAAAGCAGCACGTGGTTAGCACCTGGCCAGCAGGTGAGCAGGAAGCAAGGTTAGTGGGCCAGAGCCCTGCTGTGGAAGGAGCACCTGCTACTTCCTCTGTGATGACAGAGGTCTTTGCACAGGCTGAGGCACACACAGGTACCTAAAGAGCTTCCGAGGTGACTGTGGGTTTGGTGCCTTCCAGGGAAGTTGAAAGAATGGACCCTCGTTTTGTATGGCACAGCGGAGCACCCGTACCACACATTCAGTTCTCATCAGTCCCGCTCTCGGATGCTGGAGCTCTCGGTCCTGGAGACAGAGCCACCCAAGACTTCTGTGTCATCCCCCCAGACAGAGGTTCCAGAGGATGAAGAAGATTACACAGGTAATGAGCCTGCAGCAAGAGGAGTTGGTCACCCTCCTCCAGTGTTATTTTTCCACTATAGCTCTCAAAGGTGGGGCCGTTCCTGACAAAAAGCGGGGGTTATAGTTATGTGTCTTCTCTTGCCTGGAAATCCTAATAATGATGGTCATTTGCACTCACACAGCTCCTCCCACCCAAGGCTCTCCTAATACTTTACAGACCAGTAAGTATGCTTCAGACCAGTAAGTACTCTCTGACCTTCCCAGGCTGGGACACTGAGTCCCCATATGCCCAACCAGAACTGGAATTTGCCTGTGCTTAGTTAGCTACCTCCAGGGACATCTCACATTCTCACAGCTCAGCCTCCTGGCTCCCCTCAATCCATCCGCTTCCAGTAGCCAGAATGTGGGAAGGACACAGCTCCTAACCAGAGCCCAGGAAGGCCAGGTTCCATGGGCATATCCAGGAAAGGAGCTAGCGGAAGAGATGTGACAGCCACTAGGGCTGGGGATAGAGACCCAGGGGAGATGCTACCCAAAAACATCTGAAAACTCCCAGAACATGTTTTCAAGGCAACTGAGAGCCACAGCAGCCCAAAGAGGGTTTTGGATCCCTCCAGCCACGGAGCTGGTACTGTTTTTATTAGCATATTTGGTCAAAAGCTCTTCCTTTCTTTCTGAGCCATCTCATGGCAATTTGTGTAACAATGGGCGTTTCTGGTTGGGCATATTTCTTAGCTACGTGATAGTCTGACTACTTGATAAATGATGGGTGACATCTAAGAATATGAATGCTTTGAGTTATCTGATATCTTCTGAAAAATATAATAACAAAATGGAGAATTCCACCAATACAAATCAAAACATAAATTATGGCTGATTCCATTTTAAATTTCTTTTACCATTCTTTTAAAATGGAGCATTGAATTATGTATGGACTAATCTGCTCTGTTTCCCCCTGTGATTTATAAACTCTGGCAAGATTCAGTAATTATTCATAAAGAACTGACTTCTTGGAATTGGGGACTGAGCTCAGTGGTTGGAGTGCTTGCCTTGCAAGCAAGCTCAAGGCCCTGAGTTCGATCCCCAGCACCGGAAGAAAAAAAAAAAAAAAGAACTGACTTCTTTTTCCTTAAAATCTGCTATTGATTCCAGCCTTGTATACTGGAACATCACTGCCTTGCTGTTTTTCTCTCCAAATCACTCAGTCCATACTAGCACAACTGGATGGATATGGGGTCTCCGTGGGGGTGAGATGAGTTTCTGGCTCTCAGGTGGACCAGTAACAGCACAGTAAGCCCACCCAGAGGCCAGGACAGGGTCAGAGGGACAGAGACAACGAGAGGAGGTGCCAAGGCAAGGAAGGAGGAGAGGGAGCAGGCGATTTAGAGTCTAAGGCAAGGCCAAAGGGGAGTGTAGGATGGGGCTTCCAGGATTGTAGGGAGCTGGCCATGGGCACGTGGTGCACTGGGGGTGATGGCCCCAAGCCAGTGGAGACTCTGCCTGCACCCTACGGACAGGAGGACGGTTGCCATGTCAGGAATGGCTAGAAGAGTCTGATAGAGCAGTGGTCTCCGGCCCCATAGCAGGGGATGGGAGCAGACAGGAGGCAACGTTGTCCTCTACAAGGAAGCAGGGCCTCTACAGAAAGTGTCAGGCACTGCATTAGTCCATCTTTTGAGGCTATATCAAAATATCTGAAGCTGAGTACTTATAAAGGAAATAGGTTTATTTTACTCACAGTTTAGGAGGCTGGAAGTCCAATATTGGGAGAGCTCATCTGCCTAGCCTCTGAGGAGGGCAACCTGGGCTGCATCACAGGGTGGCAGACTAATAGGAAGGAAACCAGCAATGTACATAAGGGCCAAGTGTGTGGAGTGGCCTTGCTTCCCAACAGCCTGCTCTTGGGAGAACTAACCCAGTCCTGTGAGTTACATTGACCCCTTCTAAGGGAAGCACCTCAGTGACTAACGGCCTTGCACTAGGACTGACCTCTTACAGGTTCCACTCCCTCAACACTAACCCACAAAGGGCCAGGCTTCCAGCTCAAGGACCTTTTGGGGACACACTGAAACCATCTCTAAACTAGACCAGGCACCAGGCCAGAGCCAGGCAGAAGAGCTGGCCTGCAAAGGAGGGGACTATGGCCTGCGCCAGACAGCTGGCCAATGTCACTCCCCAGGAATGGGAGCAGAGATGGTGACCAGTGTCATTGTCCAGGCTGAGGGCCAGGGCAGTAGTGATTTCCAGAGTTCCTGAGGCAAAGAAGGGTGTGGAATCCTCTTTGGTGGGGATGGATGGTGACATCAGCACAGTGGTGGGGAGGGCTTGGAGAACAGGGTGCTGGGGACCAGGGGCTTGGCAGGGAAAAGGGAACAGCTCCATGTGCAGGGTGGAGTCCAGAGAAGGCTTTAGTGGCCACAGTGCTGAGCATGGACAGCTCTGTGGTGATGCCCAGCCTGCTGGGAAAGAGCTGTCTGCTGGCTGCAGTGGAGGCGGAGGTGCCCCGGGGGCTCGCTGGGGACCAAGGCTCAGCAGGCCTGGGGTGCTCAGGAGTCCGCACGTGTAGCAGGCACATGGGTGACTCTGGGTTGGGTGGGTATGGGGAGCTGGCCCATGCTGAGCCCACAAGGATGCTGGCAGGGGAAGACAAGACAGGTTCCTACCAGAGAGGACAGAACGGCCATGGGGATGGAGGGGAGCCTGGGCTTTGGGAAAGAAGCCATCATTTGAGCAAAGGAAGATGACTGGGTGGAGGATGGCTGGGAACAGTGTGACCATCCACACAGAAAGACAGGCTTCAAGGACTGTTCTGCACATACACAGGACCCCTGTGAGGTCATAGGTTCTAGTCAATAACTCTCGATAAAGACAGGCCGGGAATCATTAAATAACTCATTTAAATTACACAGTAATCCAGAAAGAAGCCAGACATAGGGGCCAGCGTGATGCACACACTTGTAACCCCAGCTCTCAGGGAGGCTGAGGCAAGAGGATTAGCAGTTCAGCCCCACCTGCGCAACTTAGTGAGCCCCTGTCTCAAAATTTAAAAGGGCTGAAGATAATAACTAAATGCAAAGACGCTGGGTTTAATCCCCACTACTGAAGAAAAAGAAAGAGGAAAAAAAAAAGAGGTCAAATTTGTAATGAGAGTAGTCTGTTACTATGTTGTTCTCATTAGTGCTTCTTCTGCAATCAACCACCAACTCTTGATCCTACTCCAAGTCGCAGTGTTACGCAGGGAGGGGGCGTCAGTGCTCTTTTCTTGGGTGGAGTAAATGGCAAAAAAATATGGTAATCCCCATTAAATCCAGCTACTCTGCACATGGAACGCCGGAGCCCATTGAGAACTCTCAACCTGCTCTCCTCGCATGTATTTGTTTGTGTATGTTTTAAATCTTGGATTTGCTCCACAGAGGATCCAAGGTGGGGTTTTCAGATTAGCCCATGTCAGTTAACCCCATGGGGGTAGGGTCCGCCGTTAGCCAGCCTGGGCTGGTCTTGGAGGAAGGAGCTTTCAAACTAATAGAGAAAGGAGGAATAGCAATAGTGGACAAAAGTGCAGATTGCAGCCCGACAAACAGACACTCACCCAGAGGGGAGTTACAGCTGTCCCCACACATGCTTAGGAGTGCTTGGGACAGGCTGGATGGCCAGTCAGGTGGATTTAATTCAGAACGTTTCATGGGAGAGTTGGATCTGGATATTTGGCTTTTAAAACGATTCAACCAGAGAGCTACATGCTGGGAGGTTTGTTTGCAGATATTTTCTAGGCAGCCTCAGGTCTTAGCCAGGCTCTGTCTCAACCTGACCTCTCCAGTTGGGAGCTCAGTGCTGCCAGTGACCGAGCAGGAGTTCTTCTGCCCCCGCTATGGGCAGACCCCACCTGGCAAGGGGCTCCTGCCGGGGTTGTTGATGAAACTCCACACTGTGGAGAGGCCCCAGTGGGGTGGGAGTCATGGCTGGAGGTGACATGCATGGGACATCCAGGACATTCTGAATGCAAACTGCGAGCCCATCTGCACTCCTCCATTGCATCCACTCTCCTTTCGCCCAAATATGTTTTGAGCACCTGCTCTGGGCCAGATGTTGTTGCAAGCACTGAGTGAACAGCAGTGAACAGGCCGGTGTCCTGCCTTTGAGGAGTCTGTGCTTAGAAAGAGGGAGGAAACTCATCTGTCCTCTCCATGTCCCCACCAACGCCACACACATACCCAACATCCTCCTCATGATGGAGGATTGACTTTATCAGGGAAGAGAGACATGCTGCCTTCCTGGGTCATAGGGAGAAAGTGGGAAGGAGAGAAAACTTCAGTCACTGTGTCAGCAAGGCCACCGCAGGGCTGAGTCGCCAGTGAGAAGTCGCCTGTGGTCAAGCTCTTGTTTTGGGGCTCAGTGGGTAAATAAAAATAAGGGTGTGATAGGGCAACAGATTGTGAGGTTTTGCTTGTAAATGACCCAGGATGAGATGGACACGAATCCAGGCAGATGAGAATCAACTCCAGGAGAGTAGAGCAGTCTGGAGGGAGGAGAGGAATTGGCTTAGGGGTGTGCTTTGGAAATGGGGGCATGTCTAGGATATAGAAGAGGCCAGCAGTGAGCAGGAGGAGCCTAGAGAGTCCAGGAATGAGCCAGGTTCGCAAAGGGAGCAAGGCAAGGAGGACTCGCACTGAAACTTGGGAAATAGCAGCAACAGTGAACCTTCGGGAGGGAGGCAGAATAACCCAAGTCTAACGCTGGGAAGGCTTGGAGACTCTCGAGCATGAATGAAGAGGGCTTTGTGTGCCTCAGCAAAGACCCATTGTGGGCAGCTGAGAATGAAGACTTTTGTCCTTCCCTGTCCCTGAGAAATGCGGGTGGCCAGCACATTAACTCCTCTTCGCTTTTGAACTCACACCCCACCCCTCCAGCAACTCAAACTTTGCAGGAGTTTTGGGTTTTTTTTCCCCCCTTCCAAAGACTCAGAAGCCTTCAGAATGCCACGCTCAGCCCCTCCCTTTGTGCCCTGACAGCTATCTGAGAGGTCGCCCCGGGCCACTACCTCACAAGAGGCAGAGTCCCCCTGTAGGCCACCTTCAGCAGTGTCACTTCTGTAGGCCAGGATGGTGCGGACACCTGCAGCCTTGCCCCACCCAGCCCGAGGGACAGCCATTTAAACCCGGTCATCCTTGTGACTCCCTGAAGAAGGACCCAGAAGGGACTGTTTGCTGGAATCCACCTAGTCCCCTGCGGTTCTGTCTGTCACAGCAACTCGCAGACCACAGTTAGAAACTGGGGACCTGAGAGAACTGGAGGAAGACATTGGTGGCCCACTATGGAGCGTGCAAGCGAGGGAGGTCAAGAAAGAAATCTGTGGGGAGTAGCCCGTCCCACAGCAGCAGCATGTCCCCACCCACCCCAACGCGACAGTCTCAGGACATCCCTTTCCCCCTGCCAGCCCTGCCCATGATGGCTGCACCTCGTGGTCTTGAACCTGTGGGAATCCATCCTTATTGCCAGCCACACACATTCATTCCCCAGCCCACCCAATGCTGCCTAATTCTTGCTGCGTCGTCATACCTGGTGACACCCCAGAGCACCCCAGCTTGCATTGCTTTGTTCTTCCCAAAGGAAATGAGAGAGCTGGCTAGTTCCTACGTAATGACCATGATATGAGTGAAGAAGCCTAACACAGCTGTTGCTGGCCCTCCTTCCCTCATCCCCTGGGATTTCTTGGTCCCGTGTCTCCCTGACCTCAGTCCGCCCCCCATCTTTGGCTGTATTACTCAGTCATGCCATTTACAGATGTATCCAACCAGTGGCCCACAGGCTGCTTGCCCTCTTTTTTTTTTTTAATGTCATAACAAATATTTTAAAAGGACGTTATATTGCTTATATACATTGACTATACTATATATTTTATATGTGGCCCAAGACAATTCCGAAGTGAAAAGGTTGGACATACCTGGTGATGCCTATCAGACCGTCTGATGCTGGGGCCCAGGCTAGACTCTGCTCCCAGGTGTGACTGCATCCCAGGGGGGAAGTGCCTCCTGACCCTGCTCGCTGCAGTACCCTGACACAGGGACCAGGGGACGGGATCTGATGGAGAGCACATCTCTCTGGATGAAAGGAAATGCTTGTTTCTTTAAGGTGTGTGCCATCTGGAGTGTGGTGACAAAGGCTGCGATGGCCCCGGTGCTGATCAATGCTTGAACTGTGTCCACTTCAGCCTGGGGAACGCCAGGACTGGCAGGTAACAGGTTGCTGTGCACACATCCCTGGAGCTCCGTGGCATAGCACTAAGGTGGCCCATTTCGAGCTGAGTTCTGAGCCCCTGCACAATCTGATGGCCTGGTTGGGACTTAACATAATACCCCAACAGAGAAATCACATTGGAGTTAACTGCTGTGGATTTTTTTTTTTTAGTAATTTTTTGTTATAATCACACAGTAATACACATTCATTACAAAGAAATTAGAAGCTGTGGCACTCTGGTAGTCATGATTATAAAATTCTTTGCATCCACTTATGAAACAAAAATGGACCATGTTAAGGATGCAAAGCTGCCCCCAGAGGGACTGGAGACAAATGTGACTCCAGGGATCCACACTGTCAGCCCCTTGGGGTCGGCTGGGCTGACACGGCTCTTGGACAGGCTGCAGCCTGTGGGGTTTTCCTGGCAGTTCCCTAGAAAGCCTGTGGGACGGGATACACCCCGAGGGAGGGCACAGGCAGATCCAACCTGAGCCCCAGGCGCACGGCTGACTGCCCACGCTCTGTAGGCCCTTCTGAGGTGAGTGCCTCTATGTGGGCTTGGAGCAGGGCCTGAGCTCCTCCAGTTCCTGGCAGCTGCACCTTCCCTCGCTTCCCTGCCAGCCTTGTAGCGCCCGGCTGTTAATTCCCTCACTTAACACGTGCCACATGCTGCACACGCCCACCTGGCAGCCCAGGAGGACAGGACAGGCCCTGAGTGATGCTGGTGAAAGCTGCTGGCACATACCCACGAGGGCTAGCGCCATGCAGGTATGGCCCGGGTGGTGTCCAAGGGTCCCCAGAGAGCACACTGAGCACAGCCCGTCTCACTGCCCCGTGAAACACACTCCTCTTGGCACCCACAGTAGGCTTCTGCTGGAGCCACAAGTTCCAGAAATCAAAGACTAACATCATGTTGCCTGCAGAAAGCCGGATGGCCCCAGCACTTCCCACAACCTACCACTTTGAAAGGAAAAGACTTCTCACCTTGTCCTCAAGCCTCCGCTGTGCTTAGGAACCCTTCGGCCATCCTCAGCAAGACAAAGGGCGCTCAACAGTCCCTCTGGGGCCCTTGCCACCCCAACATTTTGTGGTCAGCTGGGGCAGCCATGCTCTAGGGAAATACTTCCATGCAGCTGCCCTACCTCAGCCCTGTGCAGGGGCCAGAGGCCACCCGGGGTGGGCTTGAGATCAGGCCGAGTGGGAGTGGCCCTCCCTCACCCATATCTGTACCCGCAGGAAGTGCGTGAACGAGTGCCCGTTGGGCTACTTTGGGGACAAAGCAGCAAGGCGCTGTCGAAGATGCCACAAGGGATGTGAGACCTGCTCCAGCAAGAGCCCGACTCAGTGCCTGTCTTGCCGCCGTGGGTTCTATCACAGTCAGGAGATGAGCACTTGTGTGACCCTCTGTCCTGCTGGATTTTATGCTGATGAAAGTAAGTGACATGTCCATGGGCACAAGAACGTATGAGTCAGTTCCCCTATCTGGGCTGGTTTCCCCTCTTTTAGAAGACTGTTGCTGGCCTCTGTTTCTCCTGTACTCTGTTCTGACCAGGACCTTTCACAGGAGAGGGAGACAGTGAAATGAAAGTGCTCACGGCCGGATGTGGTGGCACATGCCTATAATCCCAGCACTGGGGAGGCTGAGGCAGGAGGATCGCTATGAGTTCTAGGCCAGCCTGAACTACACAGTGAGAACCCTGTGTCAGAAATAAATAAAGTGTTCAGACCTGTTAGTTAGCAGCAGCATCTCACCCACCCCGTGTATCTGGCCAAACACACTTCAGAATGATGCTGAAATGAATTCTGCAGACTGTGAAATTCACACCTCCAAAAGTTAGTGTCCACTATTGAGGAGAGGCAGGGAGCTGGCTTAGGCCACTACACTCAGCCTGATTTCAGATACCATAAGAGGATGATTTTTTCCTGTGATTTCTTCTCCAGGAAATACTGTGCCAGGGGTTCTCTGTAACAGGACAGGTGCTGGAGGAGGCCAGGGGTGAGGGAGAGACTCAGCACCAGTTTTTGGAATTGGGATCAGAAATGGGGGTGAAGCCCTCCTAGGAAGAGCTGATGGGCTCAAATTAGGATTTAGGTGTTGGGGAGAAGGTTTACCATCCTCTGAAAATGAAGCAGCCTGTTGACCATGGGAATTGGGTTTGCAAGAGATGGGTTGCTCTTATAGGGTGCTTTGCAGACCGTGACCCTAAGAGGTGGGCAGCATTCTTCTTGCCTTGAAACTGAGAAAAGGTGAAAGGCCCACAACTAGTAATGACAGAGGTGGGACTTGAATTTAGAGTGGCAAAGCCAGGTCCCCTGTCCCAGGAAAATGGGTTGAACAGACAAGGGATCAGGTCCTGTGTTTCAGCAGTGCACTTTGCCCAAGAAGAGACAAGAGAGTTAAGTGGATGGAGGATAGTTCTCAAACAAACTAGAATAGCTACTGCGTTGACCTTGAAGGTTTTGCAGGCAGCAGGCCTCCTTCCCATAGCACTCCCCTCTGGACCCTGCTGGGCAGGAGGGTCACTGGTCCAGCCGGTGATGCCATCACTGTTCCTACCAGGGAGAGAGAGCCAGACAATCTTTATAAGACATAGAACGCAATTAAATAACCAGATTCTCTGTAGAAGGGAACCAGAAAGTGGAGCAAGACATATGTGGCAGCCTTTGCAGACACCCGGACCAGACCCGCTCTCAGAGTGGAGGCTTCTTCATCCCCACCCCCGTCCCAGGCAAGAATCAGCCACCCTCAGTCCTTGCTGAGCACCTGCTACATGCATGTGATGCCCCCTGTGGTCCCCGGGAGGCTGCACTAAGATGTAACAGGCAGCCCTCACTTAGCAGTGGCAACACGCTTCCAGGCCTACACTTAGTACTGGCACACGGTGGTACCTGGTGAGATGCCAACATGTGTGCCCTAGACAATAACATGTAAATACAGGGGAAACCGAGGAACCAGAATTTCGCCAGAGCTATGATGGTTTGTCATTCATTCCTGCCTCACTGTGTGTCGCTGCCAAGTCTTCAGCAAAGACCCCTGGGGCGGGGAGGGGGAAGGTCAGCAGCATCCAGGCCATCCCTCCCCCACCAGATTTATAAAGATTTGCCCAATTAAACTCTACTCAGCCAGCCAGGAGAGGGCTTCAGTCCCTGCTGCAGTGAGCAGAACCAGAACATTTCTCCTTGGGAAAGGGACCACCTCGGAAGCCTTGTGGGACTTTGATTTACTCCAGAAAACAGAGTTGAGAGAACTGTGTGATCCAGCACCTGAACGCAGTCTGGATATGGCCTCTGGCTGTTTTATTACCACGCAATCTCTTCTGGAGCCGGATTCCAAGAAGAGCTGTCCTACTGAGCTGGCTTGGATCTGATTCTCACCACACTGCTCTTCCTCTTCTCCTCATCTTGCTGTTTTTCTCCAGGTCAGAAACACTGCCTTAAATGCCACCCAAGCTGCAAAAAGTGCGTGGATGAACCCGAGAAATGTAGCATCTGTAAGGAAGGATTCAGGTAAACCCCCAACCTGGACACCTGAAGGATACGCAAGTGTTATTGTTGTTGTCGTTGTTTGGTTTGTTTCATAGTACTGTACTGGGGGTTGAACCCAAAGTCTTTGCACTGAGCTACGTTCCCAAAACGTCTTCATTTTTTATTTTGAGACAGAGTCTCACTAAAGTGCCCAGGTGGAACTCAAACTTGGGATTGTCCTGTTTCAGCATCCCTGAGCAAAGTCATGTGCCACCTTGCCGGGCTTAATTTTTTTTTCCTTTGTGTATTGAATCTTGGGCCTTGCAAGAGTTCCACCACTGAGCTACCTCCCTAGCCCTTTTTATTTTGAGACAAATTCTCACTGAGTTGACTAGGCTGGTCTAGAACTCATGATCCTCTTGCCTCAGCCTCCTGAATAGCTGAGAATACCAGCATGTGCCCAGCTAGATTGATGACTTTTTTCTTAGGATAGTTTGAATTGCTTGTTTAGCCCACTTAATGCAACCAAATTACATTCAGTGTAGCCAGATGTACATTACCAGTGACTGGCCAGAAACCTGGAAAGCATTCTATTGAAATTATCCCATGGACACTCTCGTAGGGGAGGCCCTAACGCTGTGCTCCACACTGGAAGGGAGGAGGGAAGGGAAGGAGTTGGCAGAAGCAGCACCTTTTGCCCACAGAAGCACAGGAATCAGCCAGGCTCCTGTCCGTGCACAGACTGCGGTGCATCCGGTCCAGGTGAAGGCCAGGAGCCCAGCAGGTTCCTAGGTGCGGTGGGCTGCAGGTCCAGGCAGGGTTGTGTTTGCACAAGGAGGCCCCATGGGGCTGCCCAGCATGGACCCTCCCAACTGCTGCTGGGATTAGAATTCACCATAGAGGTGAACTCTTTTGGAGTAAGGAACAAAGCAAGAAAACTTACTGAGCCTCTGTGCTTATTTGGGCATTCTCACCCGCATCGCACCATTTAATCTTCGCAGCAAGTGAAGACATCGATACAAACAGGGGAGCTCAGGAGTTTCCCCAGGGGACACTAGGTTGCTGCCTTAGTGAGGCTGCCTTCAGTCTGCCCCACTCTTCCAGATCAGGGTCTTGGGGAGAAGAAGGTACCATGTACCTGGGAGTCTGCAGCAGGACCCCCAAAGTAACCCGTGACACCTGCTGTCAGTTGGACAAAGTAGGGTTAGAAGTGAAGGATGAGCTGGTCCCCAAAGGCTAAAGAGCTGGAGGAGGAAGGAGCTAGTCAGGTGGTGGCCGTGACTTTGGTGTCCCATACCTTGCTGGCCAGGCCGCCTGAAAGTGTTGTTGCCTCTTTCTGTGAGCCCTCATCCCTGGGATAACTGTAGTGTCGAGGAGGGAGGTTCCATGGACCTGAGAAATCTTTTCCAAGCAGAAACATGCCGGCAAGTCCCAGGGAACCTGTTCTGGCTCCTGCCGGTGAGTGGAGTCAGATCCTGGGATCAAGAAAGGCGTCCCAGGGAGAAAATGCCTCCTGCACAGTGGCCATACTTGGGCCCTTCTAGGACCCGCGGTTCCCGTGTGATAAGCTCTCAGAGAAGGATGCAGACTCTGAAAACATCACCAGCCATAATCCATAGCAAGCTTCCTTTTATTGCCCAATATCCTCATAAGCTGTGACTTCAAATCATTGCTGTCACGTTAAAGCAGTGAGAGAGCAGCCGAGCTTCTGCGTCCCGGCCATCCATCTCTTTAGGGGATAAATGCAGACGGTTCACAGGGGAGCATCCGTTATTAAAGTTACGATTTAACGGCTCCCTGGCACCATAATGAGGACGAGCCCTGGGTGGGTATCCACCATCAGTGCAGAGGGCAGCCAAGCCTGCAGACACCTCCCTGCTAAATGCAGGTATAAAAGGTCCGAAAAACCAGTGTTTTTCCAACTCTTGCATACTCAGCACACCACTCTTCCCTTCTGGTCACTAAAATGTGTGGGTTTTTCCCACCTACACAATGCAGTTCTCCAGTGGACACCAGCGGAGAGCTTATAAGCCAGCTCAGTTCTGACTCTGTCTACCTGCAAATGAGGTCAGATCCCACAGGGTGAAGGTTTATTCCGCCCAAGATCCTGCACTTCAGATGCCAATCACAAATCCCAGGCCCTAAACGGTACTTCTGACCACTGATACTTCCCACACCTTCTTGAATTTGATTGATTGCTGTACCTCCTCACAGAGGGTGTTACAAAGGAAACAGGTGAACAGCAGATGGAATACATAGGGCAGGGTTTGCAAGGGTCCAGAATACAAGAGCTCCCATCCCTGTGGAGTTGGGACTCGTCGCTGTCCCTGCAGGTGTTCTTGACCACTGACCTGGAAACTCTGTGAATTCTGTCCTGCGGAGTTTTGATGGAAGGTTCACTGTGGAGGCCTGAGTTATTATATCACTGGCCATAGGCGTTCAGTTCAACCTTCAGCCCCTCTCCCCTCCTCTGAGGTCCGGGTCGTGGGGCTGAAAATTCCATCCCTTTGATCAATGGTTGATTCATTTGGCAACCAGACCCTATCCTCAGGCTAGCCGGGAGCCCCCAGCCACCAGTCATCTTGTTAGTGTGGGAAAAAACACTTATCACTGTATTGATTCCAAAGGTTTTAGGAGCTGTGTGCAAGATGAAAAGCCAAATACATATTTCTAATTATAAATCACACTATCACAGCAGGATTCGAAGATCTGACAGATGCACCCCAGAGCACTTGTTCGATAGGTTTAGTGGCAAATCCATTTAAAATGTGTGTGTCAGATACAGTATAATCTCAGGAACTAAAGAAATCATGATGGCTGACATTTATTTATTCCGCTATGTGCTAGACACAAATCACATGTGTTTGCTCAGTAAGTTCTCCAAGCACTGTTAAACTGTAGGAGCCAGTTAGCAGGAGGAAACAGAGGTGCCGAGGGCTTGCCTGGGGTTGCACAGCCGGGAAGTGGTAGAGCAGACCTGCTGTGGGTGGTCTAGCACAGGATGTATCCCTGGGATGCCTGGCTGGAGCAAGGGGAGGGCCAGCCCTGATGGGGTGGAGGAGGAAGGTGGGAGCCACATCAAACAGGCCAGCCGGGTCCCAGGAGGGGATCTTATTTCACATCCATGCTGGAGCTGAGAAGTCTTCCAGTGAGGGAGAGGTAGGCCTAGATTGAGGGCTGAGGGTCTACTGTGGGGCTGACACCCCCTTCGCCCACCTCACACATCACAAATGTTGACCCCTCTAGGGAGCTCATACCAGAAGACTGTGCCAGCGTGGCTCTAGGGGTGCCCACACGTGCTCCATTGCTCTCCTTGGGGTTCAGATTGGGGTTCAGATTGAGCAGTGAAGAGAAGCCAGCACTGAGCAGGAGAGAGCCTAAAGCCTTGGCCTCCTGTACCAAGACCAAAGCCCAGGGACCTCCAGCTGGCTCCAAGACAGCTTTGCCAGTTTCCATTAGCTAGGATTCTTTAGTGACACAAAGCACTGTGCTTCAACAGCTTTCATTTCCTCCCAGAAAGGCGTTTGAGGGCAAATTATAATTTAATTAGACTTTGGAAACAAATGTGGGAACCAGCGTCCTCTTGTTTTTGACAGCCTTGCACGGGGCAGCTGCATTCCAGACTGTGAACCAGGCACCTACTTTGACTCTGAGCTGATCCAATGTGCGGAATGCCATTCCACCTGCCGAACCTGCGTGGGTGAGTTCATGGCCTGCGAAGGCCTTTGTCTCCTTAGAGAGTTACAGCCCAGGTTACCAAGGCAGATAGGCTGGCTATCTTGAAACTAAGAAAGCTTCTTAAGGCCTTCTGTGTTTGTCACAGCATTAAAACACAAAGGCCGGGGGCCGGAGATGTGGCCCAGTGATAGGGTATTTGCCTAGCATGCACAAAGCCTTGGGTGCAGTCCCCAGCATTGCAGAAAGAAAAGGGAAAAAAAAGACTATAAAAACACAAAGGCCTTGCCAGGGCTGGGGACAGGGAAGGAGGAGGTATTTCTTAATGAGTACTGACTTTCAATTTGGGAAGATGTAAAATGTTCTAGAGATGGATGGTAGTGGTGTTTGCAACAACACTGTGGATGTACTTAATGTCACTAAACCATATAATTAAAAATGGCTAAAATGGCCAGGTGTGGTGGTGTATGCCTGTAATCTTAGCATTATGAAAGGCTGAAGCAGGAGGATCACAATTGAGCCCCGCTTAAGCAACTTAGTGAGACCCTGCCTCAAAAAAATAAAACAAAAAGGAAGAAAAAGGTCTAGGGATGTAGCCCAGTATAAAGGTCCTAGCTTCAATCCTCAGTACTATTAAAAAAAATTGGCTAAAATGGTAAATTTTGTATTATGTACATTATGCCACAATTTTTAATTGAAAACAAAAGGCAACCAAAAATGCAAAGGCCTTCCTCAAGCAAGCAGCCTAGGTTTGCCAGCATTAGGAACCCAGCCAGTCAGTGGATGCTTCCCTGCAAGCAATAAAGGATGCTTAACTGCTCCTGAGTCGTCTTGCCTGGGAGTTCTGTTCTTGCCACAGAACCGCACCGAAAGGCAACACCACAAAGATTCTGAAGCCTCCAACAGGGCCAAGGATGGATCTGGGTGGAGATGGCGATGTTTTTAAACTGAGCCGTAGTTCTTTGTACCTATCCTCGCTTATCTTGAACTTTTTACTCAAAGCGGAAAAATCTGCTATAAACAAATTTACATGTATTATAATTCCCCACAAAGATTATAGCACAGATGTCTCCAGGCACAGTTTTTATGCAGAATATATCAGAGAGTTCTTTCATTTTATTGGGTTTCATTTTACAGTTATCTGCACAAGTTGATTGAAACGCACCTTGAGTTTGTGCCTCGGATCTGTTTCAGATGAGTTTCCTCCTCTTAGTCCTCCTTCCTGCCCCCAGCACTTTGGTGCATTCTAAGAAACTTGTTAGACTGCCATTCTGCTGCAGTAACAATGCAGCGGTTAGGTATCTGCTAAATCACAGTTGCCATGATACCATTCACTGGTAATGCCGCAGGCCGGGCACGGGGCTCCATGGGTCCGGTCTAGCTGTCACCTGTGTTGCCCAGGGGTGAGCATGCCAGAGAAACCAAGGGTACGGCAGCACTCTCTGCAGCCACCCCCAGGCCACCTGTGGGAGGTGGCCCCCCATACCCCCATGGGACAACCTCGAAGTCACAGGGCTCGGCATCCCCGAGTGGAACTCAAACTTGCAATCCTCCTGTCTCAGCCTCCCAAAGTGCCGGGATTATAAGCATATACACCACACACAGCCTCTTCTATACCTCTTGATCCTTCATCAGACCTTTTGTGTCTTCAGGCCGCCTGTCCCAACCCCATAAGTCCTTCGTCATGTTTTCTCTTATGAAAGTACCCTGGTCGTCCACAC
>PVJO010021231.1:11239-30552 GCA_004026905.1 Hystrix cristata | reverse complement strand
CTTTTCCCTATCTAGTTCTCTCTTTTAAATACAATAACTATTCTACCCCTTTGTCCTTATTTACACTTATGGTTTCTCATATCAGAGAAACAATTCGATGTGTACTAATAAGTGTCTGATTTATTTCACTTAATAGTATGTTCTCCAGGAACATCCATTTATATACAAATGACTCTAGTTTATCCTTTTTTATAGCGGACATTTTAAAAGTAGAGAAAATACATAATAATATGTAGCAGTACACAAAATGAAAGGATTTCTTCATATCACACCAAACATGATTTTAAAAAAATAGATGTTCAAAGAAATCCAAATTCCCTATAATGTCTGATTTCACCCCTAATCAGCCCCTCCCTCCAAAGCCCCCCCTACTGCTCCAAGAAAGGATTGTTTATCTAAACTATTCTTACTTGCAAGAGTTTGATGGTGGAAAACCTTTGGAAGCACAAAAAATGTACTGGGGTTAGAACCAAAGATCAGATAGACTTAGGAAACAGTGCCAATACCTACTAGCCAGGTGACTTTGAGTGAGTTATTTAATACATCTAGATCTCAATTTCCTCGGTTGCTGAATGGAATAACAATGAAACAGATGATAGAATGTTTGATAGTCATAGAACCTATAAAATTTACAAAACTGATTTTTAAAAGTTTATTTATAACTAATCTCAGTTTTAAGCCCCCATTTCTGTTGATAGTGGGAAACCCTTAATCCTGTGGTATAATACAATTTATTCCTTTCTAATTCGAGACCTTCTTTCAGGGCAAATATTCACTTAAGTTTGAGAATCTCCTTTCCAATTTCTCTGTTCCTGGAAGGCATCTGGATTCAAGGGCAGTCTTGTGTAACATCATGGTATTAGAGTGGGGGCAGCGTCTGTCAGCTCAGTTCCCACTGCGGGGGCCACATCTGTTCTGGTCCACATGCTGGACGCGTCCATGCCAACCACAGCCATGGCCCAGAGCCAGCAGCAAGAAGACAGCCCTCCTTGGTGTGCATCTGGGTTGATCTAACATTAGTGGGCTCTGCTGTTATGCCACATCCTGGGAGGTATGCGGATTTCTCTGACAGCATTCAGCTGCCTTCCAGCCTTCCAGTGTGTAGAATCTCAGAAAGCCAGCTAAGGTTCCCTGTAGCTCTCACTAGCAGCACATCCCCACCCATGTCCTCTTCCTTGAGGTTCCTCCCATAACTTGTTCAGGCACCTTGCAGGGCAGCATGCTAGCACTGACTCCTGGTGTAACGCCCCTATCACCTCCACTAAAGAAGCTGAGATGGTGGTGGAGAAGGTTTGGGGTGCATACAAAACAAAGTAGATATTCTGCCAGGATGAAAACAGCAAGAGCCCAGAACAACTCTGCCTTCAATAAAGTAATTTCTGGATTTATCCCCTACTTCTATATGTCCTGGGAAACCTGTAATTCTGAGGTTTATATGGCCAGGCAAGACATGGGACCGCGGAGGTCACTTCAAGTCACAAACTATTCAAATATCTGTCGCACATCAAACAAAAGCTTCTGTGTTCCCAGTCCACAACAACAGTAAAAATAAAAAAATGTAAATAGAAGTCTTAGTGATGAAAAGAGAAATAACTACCGACAAAGCAGGCGGAGAACAATTTATAAACTTGAGACATGCAAATCATGACTTGAAATGACACTTATCTCTAAGCATCATGAGAATTAACTAATGCTGAACTCCTGGAAAATATAAGTGATCTATAAATGCTAAACAATTTACGGTTTGCTGAGCCACTTAGGATGCTTACTGATATACCATGCAATACTGATATTCTTGAAGATTAATCCCCCCCAGAGCAAATGACTTTCAGAATGGCTTGACAAATAACAAGGAAATAGCAGTTTTATGAATCTAATACTGATGTTCTATGCAAAAGTGGAACACATATTAAAAGACAAAAATCTATCAATATTTTGAGGACAATATTAGGATGCCTGCATAACTGTACCTGGCTTTGAACAGAAAGACATTCCAACGTAGCAGCTTTCCTGAAAGGCATTAGCAGGGGAAGAAATAGATTGGCTATTCCAAGGAACATTTCATGAACTTTCAGATGTCAATGATACACTAGTATTGGGAACACAGTTTGGAAATAAATAACATCTAATCCCTTCCCTGCGGTCCCTTATGCCTCCCTGACCATATCTGCGTAGGTATCTCAACTGCACCCTCAGGCTCATCTACCAGCACCGTCTCTAGAATTCTCCAAGTCTCCTTGGCCTCTACAACCTGGCAGGCATCGTGTACTCAAATGCCAAATGATGAGTCGACAAGACCCAGAACGGCCGTTCTAATCTTTCATGACTGTGACAGTTGCCCCTGGGTGATACTCTGCCTGCACTTGGGGCTACTTTTGTGCCAGCTGCTCCATCAGTACTGAAGAAGCCCCCGAGCAAAGAAGCAGAGAGAACCACGAAGGAGCAACTGTCCTGCACATCTGTGGCTGAAATCAGAGGAAACACGGAATGTGACACGGGGCACCTAAGTGTCTACCAACTATCCTAGAGGGCCATAGCAGAAAGAGGATGAACTGAGTACCAAACGAAGAGTGAGGATAAGTGACTCGGGAGGGATGGAGGGAAAAGAGCAAGAAAGATGGAAGGGACAGGAACGAGAAGGAGATGGAAAAGGGAGAGGCAGGAATTTGAAGCGAGTGAGAGGTGGCAGTTAGGGTCCCACAACAGTTCATTGTACTTTCTCAGGGAAACAGCATGAAGAGCAGAAATCAGGTTTTCAGGCAAATACAATACCTTTAGAAGGAGAAGTCAGGACAACCCCAAATAGTGCTACTAAGTGAAACATTGTCAGGAGCTCTCAGCGGCTCCTCAGTACCTGTCACAGCAGGTTCTAAAATGACAGAGATAGAAGTCAGCAGGGCAGTATGAAGCATTGTTCAGAAATTAGAAAAAACAACTGACACAGAGCTTCTCCCAAAAATACAATAATATTCTGAGTGAGGAATTTGAGAACTGTAAATTTGAAATTTGCAACTCCCAGGAAGAATAAGAAAAAATAATTACTTTGACTGTACATTCCACAATGACTGGTAACCATTACTGCTACAGAAATGGGCTTCCTGAGCTGGTCTGAGGTTGCTGATACCCTGTGATGGAGGGGTTAATGCAGAGTGTGAGGTGAGAGAGAGCCAGCGACTGCACAGCTTCTCGCCTGCCAAACAACCTTTCTCACCAGCTCACAGATGCCTGAAACTCCAGGGCTTTGTGTTTGGTAGAAGGAAAAAGAACAAACAGCCAAGTATGGAGTGCCTGTCGTGTGCTAGCTCCATGCCAGAGGATTTACACACATGATCTCATTAAATCCTCAGGACATGTGCTGAGGTAAAGACACTGAATCCTCATTTTATAGAAGAGAAAATTAAAGCTGAGAGTGGATAAGAAATAGAAACAAGGTCCCCCAGCTAGTAAGAGGCAAAGAGCCACAACTCAACCTGTGACTTTTTGCCCCCCACCAAGTTCCCAATCTCTTCCCAATACAAGTGCCTCTATTGGGTTTAAAGCTTCATCTCTTATTAATAATGCAATAATCTCTAAAAAGAATCATATGCATTAGATATCACTTCCCCCTCTTATTTATTAAATGTACATCTACCCAGCACTTTGTGGGATTTATTCATTCAGCATGAATTCAAAGAGTCCTACTACGTATTAGGCACTGTCCTATGCACTGGGGCTATCTCAGTGTGTCTCAGCAGGAGAAAGAGATACAAATCAATTAAGTAACAGAATCATAAATCACACATTGTGGAATGTGCCATGAAAGGAATAAACAGGAGGCTGGGACAGAAAGCACCAGGGGAAGGACAGCTGCCACTGGAAGATGACGTTCAAAACAAGAATAGAAGAACGACAGGTACCCTGTTCCTGGATAGGCAGGACCAACATTGTCAAAATCACCACAATACCAAAAAGATACACAGCTTTAAGGAAATCTCAGTCAAAATACCAACAGCATTCTTCACAGAAATAGAAAAAACAATCCTAAAACTTATATGGAACCAGAAAAGACCTAGAAGAGCCAAAGTATTCCCAATCAACAAGAGCAAAGCGAGAAACATCACAATCCCAGGCTTGTTATACTACAAAGCTGCAATGATAAAAACAGCAAGGCACTGACACAAATGCAGACATGCTAACCAGTGAACAGAAGTAAGAAAACAGAAATAGACAAAAAAAAAAAAAAAAGCCCAGAAACAACCCCAGGTACCTTTAGCTTTCTGGTCTTTAACAGAAATCAAAAATATACACCAGAGGAAAAAATATCCTCTTTAACAAATGGCTCTGGGAAAACTGGTTATCTACATGCAGAAGAATGAATCTAGACTCATATCTCTCACCATGTACTAAAATCAAACCAAAATAGATTAAAGACCTAGATATAAAAATAGAAACACTGAATCTGCTGGATGATAAAACAGGTGAAACTCTCAAAGACATAAATACAGGTAAGTACTTTCTGAACAGAACCCCAATTGCACAAGAACTAACATCAAAAATCAACAAATGGGATTGTATCAAATTTAAAAGCTTCTGCACAACAAAAGAAACAACAGAGAGAAGAGACAACCAAAAGAGTGGGAAAAAATTTGCCACCTACTCCTTGGAGAGAGGACTAATATTTAGAATATACAAAGAACTCAAAAAAATTAGACCCCCCCCAAAAAAATCAAAGTCCCGGTAAAAATGGGCAATTGAAATGAATACACACCTCTCAAATGAAGAAGTAAAAATGGCCAATAGGTACCCTGAAAAGAAGTTCAGCACCTTGGGCCATCAGAGAAATACAAATGAAAACAACTCTGAGTATTGATCTTACTCTAGAAAGAATGGCTATCAATCAAAAGTCAAAAAATAACAAAGGCCAGTGAGGTTGTGGAGAAAGAATAACCCTTCTACACTGTTCGTGGGAATGTAAACTAGTATAACTACTATGGAAATTCCTCAAAAAGCTAAAAACAGAAATTCCTTTGTCCTGCCAATTCCTCTTCTCAGTATCTTCCCAAAACACTTAGTCATCATATTACAGTGATACATGCATATCCACATTTATAGCAGCACAATTAATAACAACAAAATCATGGAAGTATCTTATATGCCCACTGAGAAATGAATGGATAAAGAAAATGCCGTGTATGTACACAGTATATTACTACTCAGCAATAAAGAATGATAAATTTGAGTTGTTTGTAGAAAAATGGATGCCCCTTGAGTCCATAAGGCTAAGTGAAATAAATCAGACAAGGTTAATATCGTATGGTTTTTCTCATATGACAAACCCAAAGTATAAATAAAATTAAGATCAAAATTAAAAGATGACACAAAACTTGGCGATAAGACTTTGTGGATAGGGCTGGGGATTTAGCTCAGTGGTTAGAGTGCCTGCCTTGCAAGCACAAGGCCCTGAGTTCCATCCCCAACACCAAAAAAAAAAAAAAAAAAAAAGACGTTGTGGAGATGGAAATGGGATCTGGGGATGTGAGGATACAGGAGGGAGGGGAGGAGAAAGAGGGAAAATTATTAATGTACCAATCAAATGTTTGATAAAAGTAATTTAAAGGAAGAAAGATTTATTTTGGCAAATGGTTTCAGTCCATGATCAGCTGGCTGTATTGCTTTTAGACTTGCGGCAAGGCAAAAACATCATGGAGAAAGGGTATAGCAAGGAAAGGTTGCTCACCACATGGCAGCCAGGAAGCAGACAGAAAGGGAAAGAGACCAAGAGAAAAGGGGCCAGAGGACAAGAGATAGTCCCCGAGGTCATTCCCCTGCGATCCTGTTCTTTCAACTAGCCCCCACCTCCCATATCTGTCATCTCCCAGTAACGCCATCAAATTATAATCTCATCAATGGATTAATCCACAGATGAAGTTAGAACCCCCCCCATCCACCTTCTAAAAGCCCCACCTCTGAACACAGGAGACTGTCAGGGGATATTTTAAATCTTAGCCATAACAGAGACCCAATGGAACAGAAAAATGCAGCAAAGAAAACTGGGAAGGAACAGCCAGTGAAGTCTGAGGAAACTTCAGGGTAGAAGCAAAGGGAATGACTGCTTCAAGGCTCTTCTAATGTTGTGGAGAGGTCAAGAAAGACATGAGAGTTAAATGATGAATATGTTAGAATTCTAATTCTGGGAGAGTTCATATTCAGAGGAGAAAGATGGATATGACTAATGAAGGATGTATTACTTTCCCACAGTCAATGGTTGGCAAGAGAGAGGACTTAACACAGGACATTTACACATTATGACATTCACACACACACAAGCCAAATGCAGGAAGAATGCAGAACATCTATCTATGCACTGCAGACCTAAAAGATCCAATCAAGGGATCTTCACTACAAGGCTGAAGAAGGGATCTGCACTACAAGGGATCTGCACTACAAGGCTGGAGAAATCTATACTGGAGCCAGGGTAAACCACTCACAGCAGAGATGAAGACCAGAGCTCCCCCAAAGTAAACAGCAGCTATCCCCAATGACAGCAAGGCCCCAAGCTCCTCCTGTGACAAGAACAGCCAAGTTCACTTCAGGGAAACAGCCAGCCACCTATCTTCTGCTCTTGTTCTCCTTTATGGCATGTCAGTGATAATCTTCAGATGGATCTTCTATGCCCAGAATTACACCAACTCACTTCAGCTGGGTGTTCCTGGTTAAATTGATCACAATAATAAGTCTACCACAAAAGAATAAAAAGCTAGTATAACATTTATTGAGCACTTACTTTGTGACAGGAACTAAGCTAAATGATTTACCTGCATTATCACCAAAGCCCCAGATGAAGTACAAATCATTATTATCCTCGTTTTACAAATGATGATTGGAGAGCATTAGAAGTTCTCCAAAGGTCACAAACTAGTAAGGAGGAGGATCTGGATGTGAAGATAGACAGGGAGACTTCCAATGAGCCTTTGAACCACAAAAAAAAAAAAAAAATCTGCTTCTAACTGGGAGTATAGATATAAACCTCTTCCAATATTACTCCCCTGTTGTTTTCTTACTCTTCTCTCTTCCTCCCATATACATCAGGCTGGGACACTCTCCTTGCAAGGACTGTTCAACATGTTGATGCCCAGAGTGGTAGTTCCAGCACTGGGGCACTTATCGCAATGGGGCTTTTTATCCCCTCCAACCCTACAAAGCTAACTTTGCCAGGGCACTAAACCCTTGCATAAGACACCCTAGGTACTCAACTCTACGACCTACCCTGTGGATTTATAATCTTCAAATTTAATCCATAAACCAAACAGATCCATCTCAAGCACTTTGGCTGTGGGTTGATACCTCAGACCCACTGGAGCAGCAAAGAGAATAATCATTGCTGATAAAACCAAGAAAAATGGAAGAAAAAGCTATTTTAGCTTAAATTGCTTCCTATAAAACAATTTTGAAGGTAAAAGGTACTATCTTCTTGTCAATGTCAACATTTCTCTCCCTGGATAAGTGAAATTATGTTTCTGTCAATGACTAAATCTCTCCAAGAGGGAAGTGACATTTTGTTTGGTTTCTGAAGAGAAAAGATTGAGTCTGATAAAACTGGTAACTACACAGAAGTGTAAAGGACATTTGCATACACACAAGTGAATGTCACCAAATTTACAAAGCAGATATTTCAGGAAACACCTACTGTCTGCAATGGGTGTACACCCACAAATCTTAAACCTGGCCAGCCTTAATTGGTTCGGCTGACTAGATGAATATTTTTCACCGAATTTTTGCTGGTTGTTTGGGTGACAGATATAGTCACACACTATATGTTACTGCCCTCTTTCTATTATCTCACCACCTGATTATCAGCTACCAATATCTAGAGAGATGCCTTCAACCTCTTCCTCATAGCCCACTGAGCCAAACTTCACCATAGCCAACCTGCTCATCTGACTTCAGTTGCACCAGGAAACAAAAACAAGTTTAAGAGATGTCTGGTCCAGTATCACAACTCAACATTCAAGACTCTTGACCTGAGGGGGTCAGTCTTTGGGGTTTCCAGCTTAACTTCTTCCCCATCTGCGTGATGGATGATATGCCAAGCGAGCCTGCCATGGTTAATGTCTTCACCTCTAAGTGGAAATCTAGAAGCCCTGTGGCTGTAGAAAGGCTCGAAAGGAATTGCTTAGAGGGCTTAAAAGCAATTCCCTCCTGTGGGAGAAAGCCAAGGCTCCTTTATTTCATAGCTGCTGAGCTGAGGCTTACATGGCTTGGGATCTAGCATGAGCATGTGCCCAGAAAACCAGAAGTCATTTGTGAGAAATGGAAACAGAAGCACTGTGCAGAGGGCATGGATTGATGTTTTTGGACTCCACAGCAGTGATGTTCTCTAAGATATTAAGGGACATCTGTATCCCACTTTAGGGTACAGATCTGTGTTGTTCTCATATCTTGCCACAGTTCACTCCTCTCAGAGAAAAAGCTAATCTAAGTTGTGTGCACCTTTTGGAAAGTAAATGTGAAGCTCGGAAAGCCAAAATTCAAACTGTTTGAGAAACAGAGAAAGGGTCAGAGAGAAGGGGAAATGAAGGAACATTTAGATGAAATCATTTAACAATCTTCATGAAACCATCCAAATAATATAAGCAAATGTGATCTTTATCACCAAATAGTCTGTCTTTAGTTCACTTTCTTTTGCTATAACAAGATATCTAAGGCTTGGTACTTTATTTTTTGAAATGAGGGTATATAGCTCAATGTTATGGGACTGAAAGTCCACACTTGGGTGGCCACACTGATTTGGCCCCTGGTGAGGACCCCCCCAATTGTGTCACATGTTAGATGGCATTATGGGCAGGGTAATGTATGAGAGGAGGAGATCACATGGTGTCATAGAAAACAAGAGATTCAGGAGACAGGCTCCCGCTTTTATGACAAGCCATTCCCAAGGGAACTAATTCACTCTGAGAGACCAGCACTAATCCCTGCTAAGAGCAATGCCCTAGTCACGTAGCCACCCCCAACTAAGCCTGACTTCTTAAAGGGTTCACTGTCCCTTAGAACCACCATATGGGGACCACGCTTCCAGCACATGAACCCTTGGGAGACAAACCACATCCAAATCATAGCACAGCCATACAAACATGTAACAGAAATTGAAGTAAAAATGTTTTTTCTAAATTATATCATTACACAAGACATCACATTTTCTCCAATTTTTTCTTTACTCTTCTTCATCTACCACCACACTCAAATAAATCAAATTTACAATCTAAAATATGGCTGATTGTTATATGACATTATTTTGTGAGTCATCAAAAAGGAAAAATAAAGTTGCAAATTAAACCCCAACTCATACTTGGTTTCAGAGATACTAAAAAACATTCATTATAAAATCTCTAAACTACAGCACACACTTGAGCGTGCACACACACACACACACACACACCACATTATTTAATGAATTTCTCTAGTAAAGTTAGAAAAAACTGTCATTAAGAATCAGTTTTCCAAACAAGCTAGATTTGTGTCATCCCTAAAAAGGAGGAGGTACAGAGTTTGAATTTTATTTTATGGCATACTTTTGCTGCCTAAAGACAACTCGGAACAGCATTGACAGATAATGGACCACATTTCATATCTGAGAATAGTGTCTTATTTTTAAGACTGAAAGCAGAAAAACTCATTAGATTTCCTTTCACTCTTGCTTCAGAATAGCAGGGCAATTTCCATCATACCTGTTCCTCTTTGTTTTCTTCAGTTTTTTTCCTTTCTTCTTTACATTCGTCTTTAATCATTCTCATTCTCTTTCTTTTTCTCTCCTCTCACATGCCCAAATCTCAATTAATTGTCTCCATAGCTCATTAATATGGTTTGCCTCAAAGGTCCTTAATAATCACTTATTGTACATGTTTATTACACTTGGTAGGAAATAATTTTACTAGAGCTCATTTTGTCTCCTCATTGGTAAGTAATCTCATGTCTCCACACCGGTAATACCACCCCTAGGAAAGTAGTATTTTTAGCTTTAACAAAAGTTTGTTATAACCACAGAGATCATAATGCAGACACATGAAGCTGAAAGGCTGGTACAGTGACTCCATCTCCAAAACACCCCGGCACCTAACTATAATGAAGATGGCTTGCATTTATCTGGCATAATGTTCCTGATACCTAATAGTGGCCATTTTCTCTCCAACACCAAGGATTTGTTTAGATCAACTTATTCACTGCACTGGTTATTTGCTAAAGTCTTAACTAGGTTACTCATATAAAAAATCGATGCCAATTCATTAAAATTTAATTATTCTTCAAGTCAACATTTATTGTGACCAAGCTTTGCCCTGACACTCGGGTCAGCACTGATGATAGATCAATAACTAAGACACAATCTCTAGCTTAAAGTTTAGCAGAAAATGGAAACACATGAGAAATACACATGGCCCAGACCCAGGCATACTGGCACATACCTGTGATCCCAGCACTTGGGAGGCTGAGGCAGGAGAATTACAAGTTCAAGCCCAGCCTGCACTACATAGTGAGACCCTGTCTCAAAGAAAAAGAAAAAGAACATGGGAGTGGTTTCAAAATGGCAGAAGAGTGAGTGGCAGCAATTCACCCTCTCCAAGGTTTGGAATCCAGACACTGGAAAATAACAACCTGGGGAAGAAAGAGAAGAGAGAGAAGAGACGCAGATCCCCAGGAATCAGAAAGGAATTGACAAGAAGTTGAAGAAACAGACTGCAAAGCATTGAAGGGAAAGAAATAGTCCAGACTTTCTCCCAATCTGACTCTGCTGAAGCTCAGTGAGCACTGGTGGCATTAGGGGCTGCAGGGATCAACAGTGGTGGTATTGGGTTGGGGGTTGTTGTGATCTGCAGGGACAGCGCAGAATTTTGCTCCAACAGCTATTCCCTCACACCCAACAGCTGGAGGATCCCAGCACAGGTGCCCACCATATCCCTGGAAAGACTGCAGGGTAAGGTGCCATTCTGCCATTCTGTTTGAATCTGGGACAGAACAACTGCAGGACTCCTTCATATCAGAGTTCCCAGGTTACCCTGCCACAGTGACTGGGTGAGAGACAGCCGTAGGAGACACCTTCAGACAGGCAGTTGCCTGAAAGAGGTTCCCTGAAGGCTTTGAGTTCAGGCCAGGCTGGAAAGGACTCAGGCCCCAGCCCCTACAGCTTGAGGCCAGCCGTGGCTTAACTTGGACCAGGTCTAAAAGCCTTGGCATTGAGTATATTCAAAACCTTACCCCACTGCCTGCATCCAGCACAGATCTGGGGTCCAACTGCCTTCCTCATCTACTAGCACGAGCGAGGCCACATCTTGGCTTGAAAAGCGCCACAGCCTGAGTAAACAGAAGGACCTCTGGAATAGGGGAGGCACTTAGAAAAACCACAGGCTTTAGGGCTAGGTGGAGAAAACAGAATTGCTAGACACCAAAATTGCAGATCCCGGAATGAAACCACTCATTTGAAAACATGGGAAAATTTTGGGACTCTGTTTCTTTTTTTTTTTTTTTCTTTTTTAACCTTTCTTCTTTCTTCTTCACTGGTTTATTGGGGTTTGAGGAATTTTGCTTCATCCTTTTTCCTTGTATTTTTTTATGTTTTACTTTTTCTTATTTTTTATACTTCCCCTCTTTTTCTTTTCTTATTTCCTTTAAATTTTCCCCTTAATTTTTTTCTTATTTTAATTCTCATATTCTTTTTTCTCCCATTTTTCTTTTACATTTGTCATTTGTTTTTCCTGTTACCTTTACCAAATTTTATAAATATCTTCTACTCCTTAATATGATCCCTCTTCTCACTTCTCTTTCTTCCTTCTCATCCCCTATAGTTTAAGTTTTCAAATTTTTCTTCTTGTATTCTCCTATTCCCATTCCTATAATTTAACCACTGAGCTTTATTAATCTTTAAATAGTTAACTCTGTATAACTAATGTTGAATTCTTTTCTACCACTAGTGCAGATACAGTGGTTGCATCTAATACATATTAGCTGTATGTCGATACCTGGGTTATCTCAGTGTTTATACAATGATTGTGGATTTCTTTTCTGTGGATAAGGTTGAGACAGTATTGGTCATTATGATATGTCAGTATCCAATTTGTCTTGAAAGATTGTAGCTGATTTACTTAACATTGTTAGAGTCACATAACTGTTGCTATTAATGGGTTTTTTCTGTATGCCAACATCCAAATTACTTCTGTGACATTAATAATACTTGGATCCCTTCCTAGAGAACTAGGTGTTTGGCCAATTGCACTGCATCCTCCCTTCCCAAATTAACAGATGTGGCCGGTCTTGGGGCAGAGGCAAAGGACTATAGTTAACCATGCCCAAAGTGACACACTGAAAAGCAGATCTCTACACTGAAAACAAAGTCTTTCTACAATAAGTGCCCACAAACCTTGGCATAAAACAAAATAAAATAAAAAATAATAAAAACATGAGAAGATAAGGCAACCAAATGCCTCCAAAAACTCCCAACTCCTCCAAAGGCAATCCAAGGGGCATCAAGAGGGAGAATAACAAAATCCATACACCTGAATTAATCAAAAGGATAACATAGGGAGGTTAAAAAACAGATCAAAGAGGTGTTCGGCAAGATCACAGAACATAGAACTACACAGGTAATGGAAGTGATAAAATGATCAGGCAGCTTTCAGAAGACACTAATAAAAAGCTAGCTGAGCTAAACAAAATAATACAAAACATAAATTATCAGCTTATCAAAGAACTGGAACCCATGAAAAAGCTTCAATCAGAAATCCAGGAGATTAAAAATATATTGAAAGTATGGACAGCAGAAGCAGCCAACGGGAGGACAGAATTTCAGAATTAGAAGATAGGGATGTTTCCAAGGACCAAATGTTCAACAATGCCTTAAAAACAACAAGAGAAAATGTAAAATGGGTCCAACAGCTGCTAGACAATGCAAAGAAGACTAATCGAAGATTAACTGGAATAAGTAAAAACTCATAAGAAAGCACAAATGGCATTAACAAACCTGCTTACAGAAATAATAGCAGAAAACATTCCAAATACAGGAAAATAAAGACAAAGGTAAGTGAGGCATACAGACTATGCCCAAATAGCTTCATTCAAAAGAGAATCTCTCTATATCATCTATAAAGATAAACTCATCAGAATTACAGCAGACTTCTCAACACAAACCTTAAAGGCCAGGAGGGCTTGAAATGAAGTGTTTTAAACCCTCAAAGATAACAAGGTCCAATGCAGACTTATATATCCAGCAAAATTTTCCTTCAAAACTGATGGAGAAATAAGGTATATCCATGACGAATAGCACCTCATGAAATTCATGATCACCGAAACAGCATTACAAAAACTTCTCAAATATTTCCTAGAAAGAGACAACAGAGCCAACAATGTCACTCCACTAAGTCAAATAGAATGAATACACCTTGCAGGATTAACAGTTACGCAGAAAGAAAAATAAGGAAATCAGCAACAGGAAAAAAATTGCAATGACAGGAATAAGGCAATACCTTTCACTAATAACTCTCAATGTGAATGGTCTCAATTCCCCAATCAAATTATGCAGACTGACATAATGGCCCAAGAAACAAAATCCATGATAGGCAGTAGACAAGAAATATATTTAATTCAAAAAGAAACTCACAAATCATTGTGAATATTCCTCAAAAAACTACAACTAGTGGTTCCATTTGATTCAGCTATTCCTCTGCTTGGTATCTTCCCACAAGAACTAAAAACATCATACCATAGTGACATATGCACAACCATGTTTATAGCCACACAATTTGTGATAGCTAAATCTTGGAAACAACCCAAAAGCCCAACAACTAATGAATGGCTAAAGAAGATGTGGTTTTTCTACACAATGGAGTACTACTCTGCCATAAAAAGGATAAACTAGAGACATTTGTAGGTAAATGGATGTACCTTGAGAACTTACTCTTACCGAAATAAATCAAATGCTCATGAGTGCATATCAAATGGTTTCTCTGATATGAGAAACCATAAGTGTAAATAAGAATAATATAAGAAATGCACATCAAATTGTTTCTCTGATATGAGAAATCATAAGTGTAAATAAGGACAAAGAGGTATAATAGATATTAGGTAAAAGAAAGATAATATTCAAAAGGGAGGAGAACTAGAAAGGGAGAAGGGGAAAAGAAGGAAGCAGAAAGAATAGAAGAGAAAAAGGAGAAAAAAATGGAAAAATGTCAATAGACCTGCTGTAAATAGGGAATGATGAGGGAATAGAAGGGAGGGGTGGGGCAGGAGAGGGGAAACCAAGATGTAGCATATACAGGTACAAATTAACCACAATGAATGTGATCATTCCATATACAATGTACCAATACATGTTCTTGGTTTAAAAAAAAAAAAAAGAAAAGAAACTCACAGATTAAAAATCAAAGATGGAAAACAATACTCCATGCAGCGGGAACCTGGAAAAAGGCAGGAGTAATTATCCTAACTTCAGACAAAATGGATTTCAAGCCAAAACTGATCAATAAAGATGAAGATTATTACATTCTGGTTAAGGAAACAGTTCAACAGGAAGAGATAACAATTATAAACACACACCAAACACTGGCATGCCCAACTTCATAAAACAATCACTAATGGATGTTAAAAATCAGATATACACCAACACAATTATAATGGGGGACCTCAATACCATACTGTCACAAATAGACAGATCAACTACATAAAATATCAACCAAGAAATATCAGAATTGAACAAAATCCTTTAAACAAATGGACTTAATAAATATCTACCAAGTGTTCCACCTAACAACAGAATACACATTCTTTTTAGCACCTCATGAGACTTTCTCAAAAATAGACCACATTCTAGCCCATAAAACACGCATAAGTAAAAGCAAAAGAATCAACAACTTCTTGTTTAACTTCCGTGTGTTTTCATACTTTCTATGGTTTGTTGTTTTTCCTTTTTTTTTGTCTTTAATTTCTAATTTCATTTCCCTATGGCCTAAAAATATACACTGGATAATTTTGATCCTTGGTCTCAAGGTGTATCATTTCCCTAAATGACTCAAGTTCATCCTTCTTTATGGCACGGTAGTACTGCATTGTGTGTAAAGACCACATTTTTTTTTATCTATATTTGTCTGTTGACTGTAATATAGGCAACTTCCAAGGTCTACCTATTGTGAATTGTGCTGCTATAAACATTCATATATTAATACAATATGCTGCCTTTAACTCTTTTGGGGAAGATATTTATAAGCAGAAAAACTGAATCAAATGTAATTTCTAGTTTTATTTTTTTGAGCAATCTCCATACTGATTAACTTAGTGGTTACACAAATTTACACTCTCACAACAATGAAGAAGGGTTCCTTCTTCCCCAGATCCTGGCCAGCATTTGTTGTTATTTGATTTCTTGATGATAGACATTCTTTCTGGAATGATACACCTTGAGACCATCATGTTAAATGAAATAAATAAGACAAACAAACTTAATTGCATGGCTTCTCTTACAGGAGAAATATAGAATATAAATAAAGAGTAAAATAAAAGACAGAATAGGGTATAGCATGATAGATCTTTAGCATATGGGAAGGAAGCCAAAAGACAGAGGGAGTGGGAAGGGATGGAGGGAAATGACATTTTCTAAAATGGAAATTTTGACATGCTGTATACATGTACCAAATCCCTAAGAGCAACATGATCATTATGTACTCCAAACATGTACAAAAAATACACACACACACACACACACACACACACACACGAAGAGGTCCAAGAGATGGAGTGAGGCGAGGAAGAGGAAGGGAAGGGGATAAAAGCAGAATTAAGATATGTTATGTACATGTGCAGTGGCACCTCAGTTCAGGAACACTTCTGTTTGTGAACAATTTGTGACAAATTTGCAAACAAAAGTGCTGCATTTGGCAAAATTTCATTTTTGTTTGCAAACTCTACATCTGGTGCCAAACGAGACCACGGACATCTTTCCTACACAAACCCAAAAATGGCCATCTTTTCCAAAATCATAGAACAAATTAAGTTTGTAAATCAAGCCACCACTGTAGCAACTCCCCATAATAAAGGTAATAATTACATATTACAAATATGTATCAATTTAAAAAATGAGAGCAAGAAATATGTACATGGCCGAACTCAAACAGTTAAATTATCACTGGCTTTCCCAAGTTTCCCCTGAGTCACCATTCCAGCTCTTCCTCTTCACACCCATTCCCCACAGATAGGATAGTCCAAGCTATGTCTGCAACATTCCCATCTCTTAGTCCTATATTTACCCACAAATGTATACTTAAGAAAGAAAAATAGAAGCATCAACAGGAGGCATGGCCTATTCTATGCTTCATTTCTCCGAGATCTATGAATACATAGTAGATTTTTAATTATTCTTTAACCACTTATAATGGAAGCTTTCAAAAATACACAATATGGAATAGAATGTGAACTCCAAGTACTTATCCCCAATTTTAGAAATTACTGATGATTCTGCCATTTTTATTTCATCTCTACCCCACCTGTATTGTCCTTATTTTCTTCAAAGTCTACCTAGAAGTTCCATCCTTTTACCTATAAATTCAGTCAGCCCCCTATCTGTGGGTTTTGCATCCATGGATTCAATCAACCTCAGACTGGAACTATCTGAGGAAATGTATCAGTACTAAACATGTTCAGAGGTTTACTTATTATATTCCTAAACAATGTGGTATGCAACTATTTATAGAATTTATATTATATTAGGTATTATAAGTAATATACAGATGATTTAAAACATATGGAAGGATATGTTCAGGTCATATGTAAGCATTACACTATTTTATATAAAGGACTTGAGCGTCATGGATTTTGGTATCCATAGGGTTTCCTAGAAGCACTTCCCCAGATACTGAATGCTGGTTATACATCAGTGTGTACCTCTAAGTGGGTAGGACTTTTTAACATCACCACAAGGCAATTATCTCAATAAACAAAATTAACAAGAATTTCTTACTATTATATACTAATCTGCCTTAATTTTTCTGGATTGTCTCAAAAATTTACATTTATAATTAACATCAGGATCCAAATCAGGATCCAGATAAGTTCATACATAGCACTTGTTTGATCAGTCTTTGAAGTCTGTTTCCCCCAAAACAATTTTCTCTCCTTTTCTTTTCTATACCCCTTGAAGAAAATTAGTCATTTGTCCAATGGATGATTTCATTTTTGGGTTGCCAACATCATGTTCCCCTTTCTTCTGTATTTTCTATAACTGGTAGTCAGATCTAGAGACTTGATTGCATCTAGGTTCAATATTTTTAGCAACAAGATGACAGAGATACCACTGTAATTTTCTAGTGAATCACATCAAAAGGCATAGAATTGTTGCCTAACAAATGTCTCTCTGTTGACTTTCACCCAGTGTTGGGCACTGACAATCATTGCCCATAATCACTATTCCATTAGAGATTTTATTTTGATTAATCATGTTACAAGTATACCACTGAGTGAGATAATGTCTCCTTTAATTGAATCAACTGAATCAGAAAAAAAAAGTCCAAAACATTTTTAAAAGCACTAAATATACTTTAGACAAATATCCTCCCTAAAAAGTGATAAATTTCAACCTACATAAATCCTTTCCTCTCATGTGAGAACAAGAACTCCTTTTCAATGTCAAAAAATTTCAATCTGTTCTATTGATTCTCAGGTCTGTCTTTTTGCCAGTGCAATGCTGTTTTTATCACTGTAGCTTTGTAGTATAGTTTTGGGTCAGGAACTGTGATGTCCCCTGCCTTTCCCCTATTGCTTAGGATTGTTTTTGCTACTCTTGGTCTCTTGTGGTTCCAGATGAAGTTCATTATTGCCCTTTCTAATTCTTTGAAGTATGTTGGTGGTATCTTAATTGGAATTGCATTAAATCTGTACAGTAATTTAGGAAGTATAGTCATTTTCACTATGTTGGTTCTTCCTACCCAGGAACATGGGATATTTTTCCATTTTCTGATATCCCTTTCTATTTCTTTTTTTAGAGTGCTGTAGTTTTCGATGTAAAGGTATTTTACTTCCTTTGTTACATAGATTCCTAAGTATTTTATTTTTGTGTGTGCAATTGTGAAAGGCATATCATCTGTTATTTCTTTTTCAGTGGGTTTATTGTTTGTGTCTAGGAATGCTATTGACTTGAGTGTTGACTTTGTATCCGGCAATGCAACTGAATTTAGTTATTAAAATCTAGAAGTTTTTTGGTGGAGTTTTTTGGGTCTTCTATGTAGCAGAAACAACTCCAAACACACACAAATACCTCACCTTTGACAAAGGAGCCAAACACCCTCACTGGAAGAAAGATAGCCTCTTTAACAAATGGTGCTGGAAAAATTGGCTTGCCACATGCCAAAAACTAAAACTAGATCCAAGTCTCTCACCATGTACTAAACTAAAGTCAAAGTGGATCAAAGATCTAAACATTAAAACAGAAACACTAAATCTACTGGAGAATAAAATAGGAAGAACCCTCAAAGACATAGAAGTAGGGAAAAAATTTATGAACATAACCCAAACAGCACAGGAAACAACACGAAGAATCAGTGCTTGGGACCACATCCTATTAAAAAGCTTTTGCACAGCAAAAGAAATCACAAATATAGCAGGGCGAAAACCCACAAACTGGGAAAAAACTTTTGCTAGCTATCCATCAGACAAAGGTCTAACATCTAGAATATACAAAGAACTCAAAAAAATTAAACCTCCCAAATTCAAAGACCCAACCCAAAAATGGGCATCTGAAATGAAGAAACATTTCTCAGATGAAGAAATTAAAAAGGCAAATAAATATATGAAAAACTGTTCAACATCACTAGTCATTCGAGAGATGCAAATCAAAACAACATTAAGATTCCATCTCACTCCAGAAAGAACCGCGTTTATGAAAAAATCAACCAGTAACAAATGCTGGCGGGGCTGTCAGGAAAAAGGAACCCTCCTCCACTGTTGGTGGGAATGTAGATTGGTCCAGCCACTGTGGAAATCAATATGGAGATTCCTCAAACAACTAGAACTAGAGGTTCCATTTGATCCAGCTATCCCCCTACTGGGGATCTTCCCAGAAGAACTGGAATCCTCATACCACAGGGATGTATGCACAACCATGTTTATAGCAACACAATTTGTAATAGCTAAGTCTTGGAAACAACCTAAATGCCCAACAACCAACGAATGGCTAAAGAAAATGTGGTTTTTCTACACTATGGAGTACTACACTGCCATAAAAAAGGATAAACTAGAGTCATTCATATATAAATGGATGTTTCTTGAGAACATACTCTTAAGTGAAATAAATCAGACACTCATGA